>CAJPEX010001468.1:0-56962 GCA_905338405.1 Notodromas monacha | reverse complement strand
TGATAATAAAAATAAACCTATGGACAGTTTAGTTGAAAGCTCTTGAACTCAAATTAATTTCCCTGTAATTAAATGCAACCTAGAATCATGAAGTGTTTCAAACATTTTAAAACCAAAATATCTCAGAAATATCGTAGTATCGTCGTATTCAGACGTCTGCGGATCGAAAGCAATTATAAGTTAAGAGCTGGTTCGTAAGCCTCTGCTACGAACCAGACTGCACATGGCTTTCCTACCCAAATTTCCCTTCAATTTTGAGTTAAATGAATAATTACTGTATAAACACGGAAATCCCTAGAAATTTTTCCGGGATCGTCTCGCTCCTCTTGTGTCTCCTAATGTAGGGCTGCACTGGAGAAACTTCCTTACAAAAATTTCCCAAGATGAGTATCTTCTCCAGAAATTAATACATGCAGCTGAACTCTACAAGAATTTTGTTTACAACGATTTTCTCTGTACATAGAATTATTTGACAGTCCCATAGGGTTCTCTCCCCATGTTAGGGGGTTTCTCTACAGCGAAACTCACTATACAACTATTTTTAAATCACATAAAATCACATTAAATATAGGAGGCAATTCAATGCAGTAATTGTGTTCAAAAGCCTTTTTTTTGCATACTCCTAAAAAATAAAACCTTTTGAAGCAAGTATTGAAAAGTAAAATGACTTTTTAAAGAACGCATTGTCCCTGATGGTTTCAATTTCTCGTTCGAATTCCTTCTTTCAATTTTTTTTCGAATTCCTGCTTCAAATTTTTTTTTGAATTCCTGCTTTCAATTTTTTTTTAATTCCGGCTTTTGATGATTATATCATTCATATGCAGTCACGACATAATTTAATCCAATTTAGGATTGCAATTACGATAGAATTTTCCTCAACTCAATATTTAATAAATTAAATTTTACAACCGAAAAGAATTTAAACTAAAGTTCCCATCGTGTGCAGGGATGAGCTTTTTTTTAAATTTTAAAGTAAAAAAATACGGCATGCGTCTTACTTGAAGGAGGATGGTTCTAAACAAAATATGGCATACTGGAATATATATAGGAAATGAAGCCGTGTCATGCTTCAAAATAATGCGGTTTCAAAATTTTTTTTGTTTTCTTATAGGCAAAGCAAAAGGCAGAAACTTCAGTCGTAACCCTGGTAAAAACGACGTTCTCGGGCTCTGATGAGAGCGGAATAAAACGTCAGGCAGCGAGAGAAGCGCAATTCCGCCGAGGATCCCGAACAGCAAGCAAACCTGCTGGGCGGAAAATTCCCTCCGCATCGAATTCCGATCCTCGCCAAAAAAAAGGAGAAGAAAACGCTTCCTGGTTGCTGTTTCCTTCGTCGTCGTCGGAATCTTCGTCGTCGTCACCAGCACTGGGGAATAAATCCCGTTTCTCTTTCCCGGGCCCGTTTTCCCACCAAATACACACCGGTTCCTTCAAGGTGTATGTGTGTAAGTCATCAATGCATCTGGGCTCCGGGGATAAGAAGTCCCAGATGGGCTCAAGGCGACACCTATTTCTTGAGGTAGGCAGTGAAAATGTATTGAGACAGCCTCTTTTGTAACATCACTTACGAAACCTTCTTGAAGAATGTAACAAAAAAATAGATCAGCCTTAACTGACTGAATGACTGATGGGAACTCGGATTCTTTATTTTATAATTCATTGCATCATGCACAGTACATTTTTCTTTGTTTTCCAAACTGTCCTACATAGTACAGTATTTGATGGGAAAATTGTTCAGTATGCAAAGAGTTTTTCTTTCTGTATTCGTGGAGCCCTCCAGAAAATTAAAAATGATTTAAATTGAAAAATACAACGCAGAAGCAGTGACCCTAAACTTATCGATCTGCATTACACATATGCTGCTGTGGAGAAAAATGAGGAATGTTAAGGTGAAAGTGAAAGCAATCTTGATTACTTACAATTAAGTGAAGTGAAAACCAGTGAAGGTTTCCTCCTGCATCAAATAACAATGAGCACCAATACATCTTCAATTTACATTCTCTCTTCATCGCTCTGAACTCTAGGATAAGCATAATCTCTTTTAACTGATTTGTGCACTAATCTGGTGTTGTGTTATATTTGAGATGATTTCTTAGGCCTGAAAATAAAGTGTTGGATTCTTTGGATTTTGTATTGAGTAAAACTGAATAAGTCAGTTATTTGCGTGTTGGGGATACATTTCCATAGACAAGTATGTTTCTAGTACCTAGCAAAGGTTCAAGTTTTGGACCATTAGGAAGAAATACTCCAAAAGCCTTCATAAGGAACACAATTAACCTGAATGTTTTTTCATTGTTGCACACAATGACCAAAAGAAGAGGGAGGAAATTATTCTGGCGTGTATATAAGGAATATCAGTAGCAGTAGTAGACAATTACGCAAATACTTTCCAAAGGAAATGAAACTTACAGGTAATGATCTGATCACTTTGTTTTTTCACGATGAGCTTGCACAGGAGCACTTCCACCAAATATTTGAAGTGCAGTACAGTTATTTGTTACGTAAATACCAAATCAAGTAAAAGTTCTGCTCACTGATTCCAGGGTATTGGTTGAAATTGAATGTTTTCAGCTTGTCTCCGTGTTTTATTTTAACCTGGAGATTTTATTTTATTGAAGACAAGAAAGATGTTTTATTTTGCAGCAAGAACTTAATGTAATTTTAGCAGCTGCAAATATTGCATCAATTGTGCATTTTACTTTGTGAATGCCCCAAGTGGGATGATCTTGTTTTTGTCTCTGCTCCTGATCATGGGCAATTTTATCAGGGAGGAAATTCGCGCTGATTTTATTAGGGAGGAAATATGCGCCGATTCTTATCAGCAAAGCACTTCAGCGAAAAATTTATTTTGCAAAAACACAAATATCTTAAAAAGTAAGACAGTTAAAAATATTTTACTAAGAACAAAAAGTGTAGAAAGCATCAAGATCTAACTTTTAAAACATTGCAGAATTTTTTATCTTAAGAATTGAATGAGATACGCGCTTCGGTATTTCGCGTTGTGAATTACGCAATGTACAAAATTTTACCTTGGAAAATTTCCTGGTTTTCAGGACTTGTTTTTTGTGCAAAGTGCCTGTGTGTTTTTATGCCTATTGTGTGGGGTATATAAGGTGTGTGGATTGTGTCAATAAATCATCAGTCCATATTCAGCTTCAACCAAGTGCTGTCCCATTCCTTTGCTAAAGTTCAAGTACAGTGATTTAAAATTAAATGAGCTAGCAAGCTGCTTAACTGCTTGCTCACTTTGTGCATCTTTGGTCCTGTGGTAATTTAATAGCAAAGATATCAGTCTCACACACTGCTGACAATTTTCATTAATCAACAGCATTGTTTTTCAGAGAAAATGTTAAAAAAATTATTTCAGCATCAAGGTAGAAAGCAGTCAGATTTTTGAATAATTGAAATGTAGGTGAGGTTACACAGAAAAAAAATGAATTCCCAAACTCCTTTTGAACCTCAAAAATACTCCAGCTCCTAATTTTCTAAATTAATCTGATATTACCTCATTTTAGTACTGTCAACCCCCATTAAACTTCCCCATGATAAACTGCCACCCTCTGTTCCCACCAACTTTTCCTCCCAAACAAATCTCCCTAACTTTGAAGCCAAAGGAGATCCCCATTAAGCTGCCAACCACCATCCACAAACATTTTCTAAAGAACAAACTGGATCTTTGCATTGACTTTTACCCCAATAAACTGCCTCCAATGTTTTTCCTCCCTCCATAAGGCTTTCCTCTTCCAAATTATATGCTCCAAGATGTATTCCCTTATTTTAAACCTCTTGAATATTATTGTCTCCTTGCACTCTGTTCTGTCCAAAATTTACATAAACTGTAAATTTTTTCAAATTGAGGATATCCATCTTGCATTCCATAAATAATGAACTACAATAAGGAATTAATTTTTCCTGTGTTCCAGGAAAAGGTGTTCTCAGTTTTTAGGTCAGGTAGGGTTATTTTAGGTTGAATTAGGTTAATTTCTAAAATGTTTGCACTGATTTTTGCAATCTTCTTGTCTGAAATGCCAAAGAAAAGTATTCATCAGGAATTTATTCAAGATATATGTGTGCATGAAAACAAGCATGAAAGAACAGAATATTGAGATGGAGGCTTGCAGGTTCTATTTCTGGTAGAAATTGGATTTCAGAATCTTATCTAAGGTGTCATGGCCAGGAAAAACCACAATTCATTATTCAGAAATGAGCACTCATTAAACAAATTTGTAGATCATGAAGCTGTAAATTTTAGAAAATAAGTGACATTGTGGTTGAAAAATTTAGAAATAATTGCTTCCATTTTGTGAATTTTTTGGTGAGACAGAACAGATTGACTTTGTTCTCAACTTTTCTGCCAAAAACAATTTCTTCCCAGCCTTTGATTGCCCCATACTCCCCTCCACCTCAATATTTGTGTACAGAGTTTCATTCAATAGAAATTTGAAAAATGGAAAACTCATACACCCCTCCCTATATATTAATCAAAACAATTTAAATAAATTAACCTGCCCCCAAATAATCCAAATTTAAGTACAGTAACCCATCCTAACTAACTTTGAACAAATTTCTCTTTAAACTCAGCATACAATGTTTGGTTTGCTGTGCCTCAATATGTATACAATGGCAGAGCTCCCAAGAAACAAAGAATGACCTGGCAGGCAGGGAAGGGTGGGCATCAGAACTTTTTTTTCAAACAGGGGCACCCCCCCCCCCCCCCACTCAATAAACCACCAACCCTGCTGGGGAGGGTGGGCATCAGAACTTTTTTTTCAAAAAGGGGCCCCCCCCCCCCCCCCCCACTCAATAAACCACCAACCCTGTTAAACCTCCAAAATTCTGCTGCACAAATGTTAGTGGTTTACCAGGGTTATTTGACTGCTTAAGTAGCATAAGTATTTGCATTGGACCTATTATAGCTTATGAGTGCATAGCTAGATGTGAAGGTGACTGACTCTCACTCAGATGACCCAAGTTCAAAACCCAGGAGCATAATCAAGTTAGCAGATTCAAAGCAAGGGAGCAGCAACAGCAAAGAATATTGTGACCAAGAAAGCTCACAGCTGAAGTAAAAAAAAAAAGAAGAAGAGGAAAGAGTATAAAACAAAAAAGCTAAATGAAAAAGTAAACAGCAGCAATTGAATGGGAAATTTTTTTTCTGTTTTCTACTTCTGTCAGACATTGGGGGATGCTTTTATTGGGGACATTCCCCCAAACATTGGCCAATGCCTGCTGGCATATGTTGGGCAATGCATTCTTGCATGCATTGATTGGCCAACATTTGAGGGAACATCTGTTCTCAGACATATTGGACAGTGACCAAATAGAAGAAATATCAATCAAAATTCCTTTATAAAATCAGAAAAAAATTCTGCAGATTGAAAATGATTCAATCAATGTTTTTCAACTCATGAATAATATTTGGAGCATTGGGGACATAAAACATTCACACAATACACAATTTCTGTGCTACTGCTGAATGTTCAGATCCATAAATTCAGCAACTTTCCTTTTCTCTTCCTTTCTTCTCCAACTGTGGCATCTTTATGATTTTTTTAGTTCCACAGTTGGCACATTCCTGATTGTTTTTGAGGTTTTTGTCTTCTTAGTTGACATTTTCCACTTTTTTATCTAGCCTTCTTGAAATGAACCTTTCAAAAATTAGCACTTTGTCAAGCAAAAAGTTGGGAATAATGCTTTTCAACAGATTGTTGAGGAACATACTGTACTGGGAAAAATACGCAGGTAAAAATGCTGTACCTCTGTACAGCATTGAGAATTGAGATTTTAGCATTTCCTATTAAAGGTCAATTGGTCAAAGAGAGAGAAGGAAATCCCTTCTCTCTTAAAAATCTCTATGCTTGAGGTAATTTTTTAAATCAGCTAAATGTATGGGAAAATGATGACCGAATTCCCAAAAAAATGTTGTCACATAGATCTTACTAGCATCCTATGGTTCTGAATATCTGTTTCTTGTAATTTGGCCTAAACAATTATGTTCCCTAAAATTTCAATGTCCTCAGGTTGTGTCAGTGTCCTCATGTCAGGCCTTTTTTAGTTGGAAAGGAAGTGTCCCTAAGTAAAATTGTCAATAGGTTTAGGTGTCTGCATGTGGGGGTCTCACAGTAATTTCTTGAGTCTGGTCAGCTGGCTCAGTCAGTCAAACCATGGTCATGCACCTGCCAGCTGGTAAATGCAGGTCACTCCAACCACCAGCCAGGGCAGAACTTGGACTCCCAAATCTCCAGCCCACCAAAACACAGTCTTGTCACCCAATTGTCAGGGCACCCCAACAATTGGTTGACTATAGGATCCCATTGGTTCAAAAATGTTGGTTGCAGTGTCTTTCCAGGCTTTGGTGAGCAGAATAGTTTCCTGCCATAGATGATTTTTTTGTGCAAAATTTCAGCCATGTTAGGTCAGTTTATGTTAGCTTAGTTTAGGTAAGGCTCATTTAGTTTAGGTTTGTTTAGGTTAGTTTAGATTAGGTTGGGTTAGGTTAGTTTAGGTTGGGTTTGATACATTTTTCTCTTTGTGAAATTGTTTATAAGATGAAATTTGGTAAAATATAATAATTTGTGGTAGGAAACCATTCTGCTCACCAAAGCCAAGAAAGAGGTGTGAAAAGGGGTGAAGGTGTGAAAAGTCTTCTGAAAATGCATGCATGAGTTGAAAGACAAAAGAAAAATCTCTTGAAAATAGTCAATGATGAATCTCAAAAATGTATGAAAGAAATCTTGAGTGAAGATATTCACCTTGAAAACACTTGTGAAAGCAAAATCTTAAAATGAAACTGTCAGAAAATAATTTTTTTTAGATCAAAATGTGGTAGAGTTACTAGCACTCCTCAAAATGAGATGGAATTATTGAAATAACTCAAAGTAACACAGATCACTATACTTTGTCATTACACAATTACACCAACAAATGGAGAAGTAAAAAAGACTCTGTTTCTGGGATGCTTTCCTGTTTGAAGACCATATCTGGTTTGAAAGCTAATTCATTCGTGATAAGATACTGAGAAAGCATGAAGATTGCACTGGAAAGGGCTAAGAATATGATGTATTTTCTCTTGAATGATTTATGCAAACCTTTTTAAACAGTCTTCTGGAAAGAAAGTCAAATAATAGACTCACTAAGATAATCTCGTTTCAAGGTATACCCAAAGAAGTACCAAAGGAGAAGCTCCTCTTTGCCAGAGAGAGTATACTTTCAGGGAGTCAGAAGAGAAAACCATCTGACAAGATCCCAGAAATGGGTCAGCACTAAACTGAAAAAAAAACTTGCAAATCCTTGAAGACAAAGGTGGACCCAAGAATTGGGAAATAAATGCAAAAATCCCATGACACAGAAATCCGGGAAGAAATATGGAATTGAAATGTGGAATGCCTGGCCAGCATAATACATCCAAAAAACGCATTGGCTGCAATGCCACAAGATGTATTTGAGGGTTTATCTCCTTCAATACAGAGTGTCACTTCAAGTTGTGGCATACTCAAAAATCATTTGGTTGTGGGGATGGCCATGAATCATTCAATTTTGAGGACTCACAAATCATACTTTCCACATCATAAGAAAGATCTAGCACTGGACCTTTTGAGGGCAAGATTGCTTGAAATCAGATCTGTTTGGTGGAAAAGAGTATAAAATTGATGGAATCTATGAAAGTCAAAGTTCATGATCTGGAAAGGGCATTGTAGCATCTATTGAAATCTACAAAAAGTCAAAAATGATTATCTGAAACAAAAGAAAAGCTGCAATTGAGAGTTGCTGACCATTCTTGTGTTTGTCTTTCCAGTGAAAAGCTCTCCCAAGTTCAACTAAGAATGTCTAAGATACCTGCACTGCATGGAGATATCAACAGCAGAAGTAGAGAAGCCCAAGGAAGAGAACATTGAGTCACCTGGATGCATTTTTTGGGAAATATCATGTGAGTTCAAGCATTTCCCAGCAAATCATCCCTGAACCAATTGCTTGAAAATGAGGGGGATTTAGTGGGGAATTTCCCTCAGCATGGGGAAGAGTATCCCCTGCCTGGCTCTTGAGAGAGTCTGGCCTTGCATTTTGTTGTCTTTGCTACAGGAAGACAAGAAAATCAACAATTCGAAACCTAGTTTTTTTACCCTGGTGTGAGGGTTGTAAAACCATTCAAAGATCCTCACAAAAGCAGGGAATTGTTTTATTGCAGACAGCTGCAGCCTTCAACCCATTCCCAGATTTTGGGAATCCAGTATGAGAACTATATTCTGGGAGTCTTTCCCATGCAGGCTTCACTAAAAATGTGCCCTGGTATTACCCTTAAAAAGGGGCTGAGTCCAGGAAAGCCAAGTTCAGTTCAGTCAGAGTCCCAGGGCAGAGATATTCTCCTCTCAAGTCACTGGGTTTCTTACACCTGGTGTAAAAACCTGAGTCTTTGCTAAAGTTTGGGCTTCATAGGTTCCTCATAGAAGGAGATAACATCAGAGGGGCCTGTGTAAAGCCCAAAACTTTGAACACAAAACAGTTTCAGTCAGTCTCAAGTTGAATTCAATAATATTAAAACCTACAAGAATTAATGCAATAATGAATGCTTGTATGTTATTTGAGTTTATTTTGTTGCAAAGTGGTATACTTTATACTCTGTGATTGAGAAAGCAAAGCTTGAGCAAAAACTTGTTGGCTGGTTGTGCACCAGCCAATTGCTGTGTATATTCAAATTAAGAGGTGGTGAAATACTTTGGGTCAGAAAGTAATTGCCAAACTCATTCCTGAGGATGTACAATCATCTTCAAAGCATAAAATTGTACAAGCCATAATAATGGAAGAAAGCTAGAAAATGTATAATTGAAAGTACCAGAGGCCATCTTATGGAGTTAAAATGATTGAGTTCATATAATGTCTTTCTCAAAAACACAAATCTGAAACTGGTTGTACACAGCATATCAGGTGCATTTTCAACAAGAATGACTGACATTTACATCAATCCAACAGTATTATTATCATAAGTACAGTAATGTAAAGTTTTCCTGGTTGACTTCTGGATATAGCTCTTAATCAGTTTCTCTGATTAATCATAATGTCCAGGTGGATGTTTGCTAAAAACAGTGCATTTTCATCTTTAACAGTAAATATGTCACTCTTATTTTGATGATTTCTGTTTGTGAGGATTGCATATACCCAGCAAATAATTTTGCCATTGCAACCTGCGTTGCAACTCCATTGGCACCCCATTTTGACGCAAACGTTGGGCTAACAGTTGTTTGGTCACTGTAAAATGGCTGGGGGAGCAGCCGTTCCCTGGGTTGTTCTCAAATGCAGCCAGCATGCATTGCCAATGACCCCTGTTTCCCAGCATGCATGCAACCACCCCCCACCCGCCCTTTTAATTACTGTTGTACAATCCATTCAGAAACCCATTGCACACCCATTTGAAATCATTTTTTGTGTAAAACACCTCACCAACATTTCTATCATTCAAAAATCTGACCTTTTTTTTACCCTGATACTGAAAGGATTCTTGAAACATTTTCTCTGAATATCAATAATTAATAAAATTTTTCAGAAATGTTCAATATTAATGTACTGTAAAAAAATGCAGAAAAAAATACATTCTTGGAGCAAGATCATCCAGCTCCAAGGAATTGCAATACACTGTTAAAAATAAAGCAATATCTAAAATGATCTTCAAACTTTGAAGATCTGTAAAAAATTCCCTAATTCAGATAGAAGGGAGTTCAAAAAAATCAAATGTCCCTTGAAACAAAGCCTTTCTTGATATTTCATCATATAACACGAGTTTCAATTTAAAAGCATTCTCCATCATTTTTTCTGTGATTGCACTACATTGCATAGCACTGTAAAATGATGTAAAACAGTTGTACATCATTCATCATAGCTCCACATCATTCCACATCGTTCCACATTGCTCCACATTGTTCCACATTGCAGTACAGGCAGTGTAAAGCTATGTAGAACAATGTAGAACAATGTTCAAGTTGAAAATCATTCTACATTGCACAAAAAATGACATATCATATAATGCAGTGTAATAGCAAGAAAGGCCTTGTTTTAAGGAACATTTGCTTTTTTGAACTCCCTTCTATCTTAATTGGGGAATTTTTTACAGATCTTCAAAGTTTGAAGATCATTTTAGATTTTGCTAAATTGTTTTAGCAAAATTTACAGTTGTGCTCAACAATGAATCAGCAATGTTCAAGTGAACATTGCAGGTACATTGTCTCAACTAAGACTTGAATTTCAAGGATATTTCAGTTTAATATTTTAGATTTTGCTAGTTTTTTTTTAGCAAAATTTACAGTTGTGCTCAACAATGAATCAGCAATGTTCAAGTGAACATTGCTGGTACATTATCTCAACTAATGATGCTCTGAATGGGGGTGCATTTTATTGCCAACAAAACGTTGGGAGTACCATTCCAAAACGCACCAGCCCTGCGTTCTGGAATGGTGCTCTCAACAAAGGGCACATTTTTATTGCTCAGGAAACATTGGGAGTCTGTTCAAAAATGATTCTCAGCATGGCTTCTTCTCCAGGCATGTTCTGAATGGACTGCCAATGAGTCCTGGAACGCTTCCCTGAGAATGCCACAGCGCGTTGTTGGGCTCTGCTCCCAACCATTCCGAGAATGGGTTCCAGAACCCGTTGGCAGTCCATTTCCTCAACGGTTCACTGCCCAACGCCCCCATTATTTGCTGGGTATGGACCAACAATAACAAGATTTGAGCTAAGGAGGTTTTGAGTTGGAGAAGCATGCATTTTTGTTGTGGGATAGGAAAAAGAATCACAGGAAATTGTAATTGGTGATATTCTGTGCATTAGGGGTTTATTTTCCCAATTAGTCTTTCACTTCCTTTTGAAACGCATCAAGTTACTTTTTATTGCTTCTCTCTTTCCTGTTTAAATATAGGATTATATCAAAAATGCCTCCGGAAATTCAAGTTGTGGAGGTTTGAGAGGAAAAGCCTTTGAGTTGGAGAGATTTTTAATGCATTGTTTCTGATAGAATTCAGATGGAAAAAATGCAACTTACGTTGTGAGGTTTGAGTTATTAAGGTTCAACAGTGCTATATTTATACTCAAGTACCAAGTGCACCTTTTTTCTACAAAATCAGGGCAGAAAAAGTGGGGTGAAAGTGATGAGCCATATGCAGGCACACATTTTTTAAAGAAAGAAATTAGTGAGCCTCAAGTGATTCTTTGTATTGACAAATAATGAACATGGAATTCTGTTTGGCACTACTCCCATTAAAATTGCATGTTATTATCACTGTATATATTTTTTTGGGATTATTTTGTTTAAAATTCTGAATTTTTGACTATATAAAACTGGGGTGCAAGTCTTATGCAGGGACATATTTTGGGGTAAATGGTGCNTGCCCATTTCCTTGGGGACGATACGCAGTTGTCGTTATCGTTTTTGCCCCGATGAATCGAGCCATATCTCTAAATATGCTGCTCAAAAAGTTTGTACCACGATCTGTCAATATTTTTCGTGGAGGTCCAAAAAGACAGACCCAATCGCTCAAGAATAGTCTTGCTGTCACTGCAGCAGAGGCTTCTCTCATGGGCGAAAAAACTATCCATCTGGAAAGTCTATCCTGTATTACAAGGATATATCTGTNTGGGCGAAAAAACTATCCATCTGGAAAGTCTATCCTGTATTACAAGGATATATCTGTTTCCTTGAGAGCTGCTGGGAACCGGTCCCACAACGTCTAAGCTGACTTCCTCAAAGCAGTTCTTTGGAATCCCTGTAGTCATATAGGGAGTTCGATGAGCATAGTTTTTATTCTGCTGGCATGTGGTACAAGTTCGAATGTACTGTGCTACATCTTTTTCGAGGTTTGTCCAGGTAAATTCTTGACGAATTGCGAAAACGGTTCTATCTGTTCCGCTATGCCCCATCCCCCATTATTTGCTGGGTACACAGATTGGAAACATATTGAAAATTGATCAATGATGACAGAAGTGAACCCTGGCCATTATACTGTGATTAATGAACAAAACCCATTTTGAGCAATCCATTTATCCAGAAAAAGTTTATATGCAGAAATGGTTCACAGGAGCCATGAGGCTGGCATCCTATAAGTGTGCATTGGCAGACATCCCACTGCTGATTTTTTATCACTTCTCTCTACCCACCTCCTGCATTTTGTGGATTATTGCATCCTTTTGAAGGCAGCAAAAAGTTTTCTGGTTAAATTACTAGTCCTCAAAAGGTTTGTTCCAAAAATAGCTTCAGACAACAGCAGCTTAAAGGAAGGTGTTGCCTGACAATGATTTTTTCAGTGGAAATTTTCCATTCAAATGCCTTTTGTAACCATGCTGGAGCACTTAAGAAACACAAATTCACGTATTGTATGAGAGGAAATTTAACAAGCTTTCTTTTTTCTTGCTGATGTAGCTCAATTTGCTACTGAGCTATTGCCATTTGCAAATTGGCCAACTTTTGATGTCCACCCTACTGTATATAAGACTGCTACATGGCGCAATATGATGTCACTGCAGTCCTTCTATCTCTTTGACTCTCACTCACTCTCTTTTTTTCTTTTTCTCTCTCTCTATCTCTCTCTCTCTTTCTTCTTTGTCAATTATGAGACTCTGATGAAAAGAACAGTTAGTTGAGACCATCAGGAACTGTAATCCATCGTCCGTAAAGTAAACTGAGGTTCAGATGACAATTTGCTATGGAATCCCGACTCTTCTTTGAAACTTTGTGCATGTCATATCTTCTGCACCACTTATCGACAGGCGTGCTATAGATGATGAGACCAGTTAGTCTCTAAAAATTTTAAATTGCATTTCAGACAAATCGAAACTTTTGAGCCATTTTCATGGAGCTATGTGCCGAGAAAAATGCAACAGGGACAAACAATCATAGTACCTATATATATACACTATTCACCTGAAAATGGATATCGCCGCACTGTTGGGGCAGTGTCTGTAGATGAGGGGTGAAATACTGGTATATTTTCAAAATTTTATGTTGGGCATGCTGAAATTGTTCTTGTAGTTTCTGGGAATCCCGGCCGTCGCAGATCAATGAAGTGATGGCAAAATTTTTTAGTCAGAAGGATTCCACTTAATTGGATGTTTACTCGTTGTTCTTCTTCAGAAGGAAACTTTCTACCCCCAAAGATTCTCTAAAACCCTTTATGCAAAAAAATTGATTATTTACGCAGGAAACAGGTTTGAAAAATTCCTAGTTTAATTCGTTGAGATACGCATGCAGATATCCTGGAAATATTGTAGAGGTGATTGCAGAAAATGCTCATTTTTCAAATCCTCCAAAAACTGAAGATGTGCCATGCTTTGTTCAAAAACATTTTTACAGTGTGGACCAGAAAAATGTGAAATGATCTTTGACTCAAAATAGCTCCATAGAAAATTGAGCTGTGGCTATAAAAAACCCAAATGCAAGCTTGTTTAATTCTAGCATGAATGGCATGCAGTTTTATGGTCCTAGCTCCTAAGTGATGCCATGACATGTTCACAAGAACTATTTTAATGGAAATTTTCCACACCAAAAAATTGGCAGGCAACTCATCCTTCCACTAAGCTGTTGCTCTATATATACAGCAGTTTTTAGGGCTGAATTGGGCGTTGGGCCAGAAATTTAACTAACAAACTTCATGCTGCCTTCAAGAGGGTGCACCAATTTTCCAAAAGTCAGGTAAGATGGGAATGAGAAGTGAAAAAATGAAGCAATGGTATGTTGCAGTGCTCCTCTCCTGACTACCAATGCAAGCTTGCTATGTGCTATCCTCATGGCTCCTATGATCCCCTGGTTACAAATTTGTTCAAGATTTTGTACTTCTCCCTCCTATTCTCTAAATTTTTATCATGTGTTCAAGCTCTTGAAAGCAGGATGAAGTTGCCTGGCTAAATTTCTGACCCTACACTTTATTAAGCCCTAAAGCAGCTCTGGATAACATAATCTTAGGGGAAGGAGATGACTGCCAATAAGTTTTCATTCAAATGGTTCTTGTGACCATGACATGACACGTCAGACCATCAAACTGCATACCATTCAAAAATGAAGTGAACAAGCTTTCATTTGGTCTTTTGTTTTCTCATACAGCCACAGCTCAATTTACTACCAAGCTATTGTGAGTCAAAAATCAGTTCCCTCTTTTCTGGCCCACCCTGTATATCACATCCTCTGCATGGGTAGAAAATCCCATGTGCGGACAATCTACCTTCAGTTAATTTATTCAAATGGGTTCGGAAATGATCTAGGCAATCCTTGCAAGCCAGCATCATGATCATTAAATATTAGCTCATACCTTTATGACGGGATCTGCAAAACAATCAGCCTTATGGGTCAAAGCATTTCTTAGATAAATTAACTACCCGTGAGATATACTGCAAGTTCGTGATTCAGTCACTCAGCTGCTGATTGAAACTGAAAATCGTTTTTTTTCAGCGATCAGATTTCTCGCATCTATAGGACGATTTTTGCATCAGATATGAAATACTGCATGCTGCGTTTTTAAAAATATGCTGCTAGTCGGAAAATTCATTCACTTCCACAGCATTTTTCTTTGGAAACTCCATATTTTTCTCGGATATAACGTTTGATTTCCCAGAGAATTTGAATCTACCAATTAAATTCGGTGTTTTTTTTCTACCATGGATGGGAAATACAGTAAGACATGCGGACACCTTGACCTGCGGAAATTCGACATAGGGCCCCCTTTTTTTCATAAAAATTAATTAAAAAGGCCTGACATGAGGATAGACTCAACATAGGGACATTTTGTGATAAAATCACAAATACATTTCAGGCTAAATTACAAGAAACAGATATTTCCAACCCTAAAAATGAGGCAAGAAACATTGTTGGGCATTTCCCTCACCAATTTATCATCCATCTAGCTACTTTAAAAAATTACCTCCAGCAGAGAGGGACTTCCATCTCTCTTTTTTCCTTGAATGTTATTGTTTACAGAGAATGCCAACATTTCTGAGTACTCTACAAAGGTTTCAGAATTCAATTCCCAAAATGTCCATATTGTGTTGAAATACATTGATTGGAATCAGTTTAAATTGGGAGACAATTTTTATTTTCATGGAGTTATGGTAAGTATTTTGTACATGAAACACCAATTGAAATCTATATACAAGGGTTCTAACAAAAGTTCTTGGAGTCAACCACAAGCCATCACCAGAAGTGGATGAAATTTTTTTATTGGATTCCTCATCTTTTTTCAACCTAGAACCAATTTTTTTCATCCCTAGATAAAAATGGAAACTGGGAAAAAAATTGAATGAGTTCTTTCTGGTGCTGTGCCCACCCATTCTAACAGAAGTTCTTGGAATGAAAATGAAAAAAAAAAATTGGGGCATAAACATTTTCTTATTGACAAAAAACATTCAAGAAACACAGGAAAAAATCTTCATCTTCAATGTTAAACATATTTCCCACCAATGGCAATGCACTTTTCAAGTCAATGCACCCATTGTTGAAAGCAGTGAGATAAACTTTCTTTTTCAATGCTTTACAGCTCCTCAGTCACAGCAGAAATCAGCTCTTCCCTTGTTCCAAACACTTTCCCTTGAAGCCCTTCTTTCACAGTTGGAAACAACCAAAGATCACAGGGAGCAAGATCAGGGGAGTAAGGAGGACAAGTCAAAAGCTGAATGCTGGAATTTGAAATAAAATCAAGAGTTTTCAAAGCAGTGTGCACAGGAGAATTGTTGTGGTGCAAAGTTGTAGAGCAATGCATGTGCGCAACTGCTCTTTTGTCATGGGTGGGCACTTCATTGTATACGACTCATTCAAGTTTTTATTTTGCGTTTCCATTTTCATCTGGGGATGAAAAAAATGGTTCTAGGTCAGAAAAGGATGAGGAATCCTATGAAAATATTTTCATCCACCTCCAGTGATGGCTTGTGGTTGACTCTGAGAACTTTTGTTAGAACCCTCATAATGTAAGTCTAAGGAAAAATGAGACTCAACATGGGGACATTTTGACTTAGGGACACTCTTGATGAACCAATTATTACATTCGCATCTCCAGGTCTCACTGTATCCATGTTATTTTGAACATCACTGTGTAGTCCATTACTTCCACCAGCATGCATGAATATGGATAAAACAATCGACGATATTCTTTACAATTGCAGTACTATGATTCGCGAAAATAAAGACCTAAATTTTATTGCTGAAATTTGCAAATACATACAGTACAATGTGTCGGATTTCCGTCGTAATATTGATAATACTGAGCTTGCTGCTCGAAGTCAGCGTAAATTAACAAAAACATTTTTCACATGTGGGCTCGTCATGGTTACATATTCCCCTCATGCAGCAATTGACGATCCATAGCCGTTATCGCAATACTGCTGGTGCTGCTGCTGGCAACCAAACACTTGCAGTAATTAAAACCCGGTGTTCTCTTTCTGTGAAGCACATGGCTATTTTTTCCCGCCTTTCTTCTATGATGCGTATATGGAAGTGGATGCGTAGCAGTTTTGATGGAGGAAGGGGGGAAAGATGTGGGAAAACGAGTTGCAGAGCTTCAGTTCGTCGCGTGTCACCCTTGAATCAAGGGCTGAATATCTTCCATGAAAGTTTCCGTCTCATCAGCAAAATGCATCCCTTATTCCCTCAAGTATTGCTGTTGCTGATGGTGAATAACAGTGGCTTCCCATCAGTATTTGCCAAAGCGATGACGACACCGCCATCAGCACAGAATACCGAAAATGCCACTGTAACGGATGCTGCTACGACCATACAGCCGGAAAATACGCTGTCGGAAAGTGACAATAAACTGTGTCTGAATGCTGTGATTAATGATAACGAAGATGATTTCATGGTCAGAAATGGAGTCTCTGACGCATTGAATGATGAAGTTGAGAGAACGACGACGAATTCTTCCCCGTCGGAAACAAAAACACCCAGGTTGGTTCGAAAAAATATGGATTATTCGACAGGCATGAACAATGTATGCACCGTATTTGATCGAAAATGTTGATGGAGCATGAAAATTTCCCGTGACAGTCATCATGTTGAAAAATACTTGAGAATTTTGTTTGATGTTTTCTGAAAACAAAACAGAGATGAAGCTCTTTTTACAAAGTATACATCGAAGCTGGTCTAGTCGTGCGTCTTGAAAAATTGCTTGGCAAAAGTGAGTCTTATCTGGGTAACTGTATTTCAGATGTGAAATATCATACTACAGGTAGTAGAAACCGTATAATAGAGGCACATTCAAGCTCTGAATGTCTTCATATTCAGTATAAAATGCGTCTCATATGCGTTTAGAAAATAGTTTATGTCAGCAAGACACATCACCAATAATTTGACCTTGTCCTCGGTCCTCCTTCCACAGCAACATTTTGTTACTTTTCAGAATTACAATTTTTAAAATCCAGGATATATATGTATTATCCTTTATTCACCAAGTGTTCGTAACCTTTAGTACAGTACTTCTAAGTTTGTGTGTCTCTCTTAATGTTGAGCAGGTCAGGAAAAGACTTGGATGTTTTTCCTTCTTGATATTGTAAATAGTCTTTATTGTACTTGAAGTACACAAACCACAATGACACCATACAGAGACAAGGCAAAACCACAGAGATTTCCTTCATAGGATTCTCACAGAAAGTCACTGCACTAATGCCTGTTTGGGAGGAATCTGCCATATCTAAAAAAATATTCTAAAGGAATATAATATTTGTGTACCTGGTACAGGTACATAATTGCGGGACAAATCTGGATATGAAGGACAGGGAAAGGGACATGTCCTTCTAACAAAGGTCAGGTCAGGAGAGCCTTGAGAATATTTTATTAAAATGATGATTATTCTCTCAATTACAGGTGTATGTGTATTAACTGCAGGGTTCTCAGAAGGATTAATACATTGAATAAGTTCTTCTTATTCACTATCTTTTCCTCTCTTGCTTTTCTTTTCATGTAATCCCATTGGCAGAGCCTGAAAGGGTGTGACATTAAGTTTGAAATTGTTTCATCACGCAATCATGTCAATTTCTGATGATAACAGATTCCATTTTGTTGAAAGAATTTTCTAAAAAATCTTCCACTGAGGACAATTGAATGCTTGGAAACTTTTTAATTCTTCCCAAATCACGCACCAAAGTATATTTTGTTGGTAGAAAAACACTTAAAGACCGCTCTTTTTTGATACGGAACACCTCATTGTATGAAACAACTGATAATTTGATAGAATGATTTATTATAGTTGATGCAATAATTTTTTTAATTAATAATAAATAAATTTAAATTATCCTTTTAAATTCTTTTGCTTGAATTGGCGCATTGATCACCATTGCCATTAACAGTTTACCCAGCTTGCCATACCAATTTTATTTTATGTAATAAACAGAAAAATCTTGCCTTCTGCGATTGCTGATCTGTTCTACAGTATTTTAAAAAGGATAAATAAAAATCATGATTTTTGCGATTGCTGATCTTCCAGGGAAAAAATTGATGAACGAGGTAATAGAGACAGTTAGGTTTCTGAACCAATTGGCTGCATTTCTTGTATTTATGTAACAATATAGAACGGGTCTGGATGTGACATGCTTCCGCTTTTTTTTTTGCCCCTTCCACCTATATTGGCAGTCTCTGACCTTCACATTAGAAACATGCGGAAGGTTGGTAGAATCTTTAGAAATGTCAATGTGTTGATCTTCAGCCAGGGTGAGAATGACAGAAGTTTGAGAACACATCAGGTCCAGGTGCTGAAGTCATGAGCAGGTGACATCATACAAGAATAACACAGCTGTTTCCTGAGAAAACACACTGTTCGCGAACTGATTAACGGCTTATGAAAAACTAATTTCAGTGAGATTTTTATTGACTTTTCTGTGGAAACTGATGGGCTTCTTTAAATTTCCAAAAGACCAATGAGAATAATGATCCTCTAACGGATTTTTGCTGCTGGACACCATTAATTTGCTGGAGCTGCACCAGCAGAAAATTCTCTACCCCTGTTTGTTTGCTTAATACTTTTTCTTATGCTTATTTCCAAATGAAGCCAAGTATCATATGGGATCCCATATGACTCAGATGGTCATTGAAATAAAAGCCCGCATGTAACCAGTGACTAATAAACGTTGCGCCATCTTAAGCAGAAATGTACTGCATCAAAATTGTATTGTGCCAATAGTGATGTCATAAATCTTTTATTTTTGAGTACAGTATTTGTATGGAACATTGAGCTTCAATTTTTAAAGCTTGAAAATGTCAAGAACTTCTGCCCATATACAGTATATTTTATAACGTAGCAATTCTTTCCACATTTTATGAAACTGCTGACGCGTTCCTTTTAATTGATGAGCGGACATGGTTTCAATAAGCTATCATGGCTCATTGGAATACTATATAACATATGCCAGTAATCTACAGCCCGTGGTCCGCGGACCAGGACTGGTTGGCTGACGTTTTTTGCTGATCTGCGATAAATTTTTGGCAGCAAATAAAACGATCAAAAGTCACAATGAAGTCAATTATCTTCATGTGCAATTTTGGAAAGACAATGCAGTTGAAACTATCCGATGAATTAATATAAGTTGGCTTTTCTCCTAAAACACATCACACAAATTTTCACCTGCTGAATTAATTGTTTAATGTTTCATTATGAGAAACCTTTCTTTAAGCCCACCTTCCTCATTTTTGGACGCAATTCAGCTATAGCTGCCTCATTAATGGTGCTTAACTGAACTTTTGAAAAAATTGAATCTTTCAATTGCATGCCATGAAGTCTTTCAAGCAACACTTTTTGAATTTTCAGAAATGTTCTGAAAATTTTCCAGTCTGTAGAAAATTGTAGGGAAATTTTACTGGTCAGTAAAGAAATGTATGCAAATGTTGCTGGTCTGCAAAGAAATGTATGGAAATTTTTCTGGTCTGTAAAGAAATGTATGGAAATTTGCTGGTCTGTGTAGAGCCCAAAAAGGTTTTGGAACACTGCTATATGTCACCTGGATGGTAATTGTGACACCAAGGAGCTGAGAAGAAACTTCATGAAGCAATATTAAAAATAACTTTTAAAAATTCACGATATCTTGAGAGACTTTTATGAATAAGAATTACTTAGTTGAGAAGAAATTTCTGGGTCCTAATGCTGCAAGCAGTAATTTTTATTATATTGCATGAACTGATATGTTGCCAGAGGCCCAGAAGCTCATTGAATTAGAGCAATGGACTGATTTCCAGAACAGTTCCAGTTGTCCAGACAGGTTGAAATGCATTCCCTTGTCTGTCATCCACCATGACATGCTCTGCTTTCTGCAACTCTGTACTGGGATTCTTGATGGCTCTGTGAACTCTCAAAGAATGGAGATAAACACTTCTCCAAGATTTTCAGAAATATGCCCTTAGGTTTTGAATGCTTGCTAGGACTTTTGACACATTGGATGTCCAGGGAATAAAAGAGATTTCTGTTGATCTTGGCATCAATATGTGATATGGGGTTATTGCTGAGAATGCTGACCCATCATCAGTGAATGCAATTGGGCACCTGTTTAAGTCTCATTCTATTTTTGCCAGTGCAGTGAATAATTCCACAAATCATAGCTTTCCTCTTTGCTTGTCATTTGCTATGAATTAATTTGCTTCCTTCGTGGAATCCTGTGCCTCTATGACAAAATTATTTCTTCAGGGGTTCCCTTTCTGCTTACACATCAAGTCTCTTTGTAGGTTCAAGATGCCCAGCTCTGGGTGTACTGCAAATCAGTATGACTCCCCAACAATTTCCTCCAATAATTGATCCATGAATCAATTTCTTGATTGCATGACCAGCATGATACTGACATCAATATACAAGAACTTTTGCATCATTGCAAAGACACATTTTTCAAAATTCCATCACATATATGATTGATGAAATTTTTTTTTATTCACAGTGATCCCTTGGATTGTCTATGCAGGTCAAATCCCATCAAATACAATTTTTCATGTATACATCATCTAGGCTGAACAAATGTTTTCAGCCTCATTATTGAAAACTTCATTGACATTAAACTATATAAATTTCACCATAAAAAATTCACTGTTTTGTATACAAAAACTAATGTTTCATGATCTTCAGCAGTTTTCCTACTTATGTGCAGCATAAATGGGAAGAAAATAATCACTATATGTTCAGCTGTATCTGAGCAACTTTGGTACTGTCTTACTTCTTGTTTGAAAAATGTGTTATTCTAAAATCCTTGCTTGAAGGAATCAATCTCTCCATTTGGAAAATACTGTATATGCGAAAATATTTTTTGGATAATCTCAATAATCCGTTTTTCAACATTATAACGATGGTTTTCGACTATACTGTGTATAGTATTCAGCATATACTGTATACTGTATATGGAAAAATTAGCTACTTTTTTCTTATCGAAGCTTGAAAACTGAAAGAAGTTGCGCTGATATTATCGACCCTCTTTCAGGATTCTGCTGCTGGCATATACATTATACTGCTTCAAGTTGGAAAATTTCCGCATTTCCATTTCGTATCTTCATTCCAGACTCGGTTTCGAACAACTTCACCTTGAACACGTCATCCCATCCCACTATGATCGGATGAAATGGCCAGCCCCGAATCACGGCACCGAACCCGTCCGAGTGTCCGTCTTGGCCGCCTTGGGTCGCATTCAGGCCGTCAACGAAGTGGACAAGAGCTTGACTTTCGATTTGTACCTGGAGTTGGCCTGGCGGGAACCCCGTCTGAACCTGTCAGCCAAGGACTGGTCCAAAACGGACGTGGTACCACTGCCGCCTGAGTTCTCAAACTTGTTGTGGACACCCGACCCGTACATCCTCAACCTGAAACGATTGAGCAGTGCGAGTGTGGTGAAACCCCCGAGGGGACTCGAAATCACCGGTTGTTTGGCAAAAATCCCTTACACAGGAGGTCTGTTAGGCGGGGGGCCACTGTAATTACTATATGTTCTGCTGTATCTGAGCAACTTTGGTACTGTCTTACTTCTTGTTTGAAAAATGTGTTATTCTAAAATCCTTGCTTGAAGGAATCAATCTCACCATTTGGAAAATACTGGATATGCAAAATATTTTTTGGATAATCTCAATAATCCATTTTTTTAACATTATAACGATGGTTTATGACTATACTGTGTATAGTATTCAGCATATACTGTATACTGTATCTGGAAAATTAAGCTACTTTTTTCTTATTGGAGCTTGAAAACTGAAAGAAGTTGCGCTGATTATCGACCCTCTTTCAGGATTCTGCTGCTGGCATACATATTATACTGCTTGAAGTTGGAAAATTTCCGCATTTCCATTTCGTATCTTCATTCCAGACTCGGTTTCGAACAACTTCACCTTGAACACGTGATCCCATCCCACTATGATCGGATGAAATGGCCAGCCCCGAATCACGGCACCGAACCCGTCCGAGTGTCCGTCTTGGCCGCCCTGGGTCGCATTCAGGCCGTCAACGAAGTGGACAAGAGCTTGACTTTCGATTTGTACCTGGAGTTGGCCTGGCGGGAACCCCGTCTGAACCTGTCAGCCAAGGACTGGTCCAAAACGGACGTGGTACCACTGCCGCCTGAGTTCTCAAACTTGTTGTGGACACCCGACCCGTACATCCTCAACCTGAAACGATTGAGCAGTGCGAGTGTGGTGAAACCCCCGAGGGGACTCGAAATCACCGGCGACTATTTCGTGAAGATGTCGAGTCTAGCTGCCTACGAGATCGGGTGCAGCATGAATTTCAGGTATATATATATATGACGATGTGTCCATGATTCATATACTGCATACACTACTGCAATTTCATAGAATATTTCCGAGAGCTGGCTATGTATATAATGTATAGATAGACGAGTGGATTGAAATTCTTTCAATTTTTCGTGGAAAATATGCGGTATCTCGAATTAATTGGGACGTGCCAGGCTGTCACTGGTTTAAGCGGCACCCGTATATACCGCGGTATATGGATCATGTACACTTTGTATAGAGTGTAGAAATTCTCTAGCTTTAAAATTATTCTTCATTGAAGTAGTTGTTGTTGAATTAATTCATGTCTTACCGCGAATTTGCGAGGACGGCTGGTGCATCAGATTGTTCGGTCTTTCACTTCCAATCAGCAAAATACCAAGATGGACATGATCCGTGGATATTGCACAAAAAAATCCCATGCAGCAAGGCCCTTTTAAAATTATAAGTTTTATGTCAAAATTTCAATTGTATCTCATCCGGCCCGGTGGAGCTATTGGAAAAAATACAAACACACATTATAACCCCATCATTGTAGAAAAGAACCCACACGAAATAAAAGCACATTTTTTGAAAACTATGGTAGGCTGTGTTCTAAGCTTAACCGAATTTCAGGAAAATCACTTCACGGAAATGCTGACTACCATATCGCAATATTTTTATTCATAAAAATTACTGTTTCAGAGGGAGGGGGATTTGAGGACTGCCACAACATTTGCATTACTGGCGCGTCGAGCCGACAGCAATTTTTAATTTCGCAAATGGAACAATAATATGGAAAAATAAGAAAAAGTCTTGCTGATCCTATATTGTATTTTGAAGTAAGCTTTATTCTAGCTTCATTTAGGCGAAGTGTCACGTCATGAATTACATTTTAGCTCTAGACTTTTCATTCGGAGTTCACTGCATAACTACTTTTTCATTGATATTACAGTACAATACTTAAATTATTCTTATTTGAGCATTCAAATTGTTCGCTTTCCAGCAGTGCAGCATATATACAGAGACACAACATATGCCGCTGCATTATTGAAAGTTCACCATTGCGAGGAGCAATTTTATATTGTAACATCATCAGTATGGACGCGGAAAACATCAAATTAGTGCGTTTTTGAAACTGATGGTGATCACGTATTTATCTCAAACTTTCTACATGACTACATTGTTGCAGAAACTTTTAACCTATGTTATAAAAATCGACATCATCAAGAGATGTATTATTCAACCAAAAGTTTAAAATTGTAAAATTATATGATGGCTGATGGTTCCTCTTCTTCAGAGATTATCCCGTGGATACACAAATTTGCAGAGTACGAATGCAAAGCTTCGAATATGGAACTGATGAATTGATTTTCAACTGGACCGCCGCTTTGGACAATTTTGCTCGGTTAGACACCGAAGACTTTATTGTCGAGGCTGTTCAGTTGGAACCATACAACAAGACGTATTTTGGACAGTGAGTCTCCTTTCAATAATAAAATGCGTCAATAGGAATATTTCTTTTCTTTTTCTTACGTCAATACGAATACGAATGATCGTCCTTATTTTCATTGCAGAGCCATGTGGAACGGAAGGAAATTTTCCAGATTAGAATTCAGGATCATTTTAAGGCGAAGATTTTCTTATCACATGTTGGAGACCTATTTGCCTAGTGTGCTTTTCGTCATGTGTGCATGGCTTTCATTTTTGGTTCCTCGTTCGGCCATTCCAGGAAGGTAATCAATTTTCATTCAGTAATAATATATCCTGTGCAAAAACTGAATCCAAATTTTTTTTAATTACGTCGGTTTCCTGACTTTGCTGTGTAAGGAAATGATTTCCAAAATTGAAGACTTGATTATTCGGAAAGTGGATTTCTCCTGCACTTATTATGTCTTCACCCCCCCCCCCCCCCAGAAATATTTATCAATGAATCCACAAAACCTTGGATANCCCCCCCCCCCCCCCCCCCAGAAATATTTATCAATGAATCCACAAAACGTTGGATAAACATTTAACCCTTGGATGGCAAAGGGTTCCTTTCCATTGCACTCGATTTTCTTGGGTGGTCTTGCATTTCATTTTTCTTGAAGGCCACAAAAGCCAACCCAGGTCACCCAGGGCAAAGTTGGACTTTGTCCGAAAAAGGTGCCGCAAATAATTCCCAAAGTCGGACTTTTTCTGCTAATCTTTGTCTGCCTCTAAATAAGAATCCTCCATCTGGCACCCAGAATGAAAGGGTTGCAACTCTGAGAAGAATGCAAATAATCCAGAGAGAGGCTAAAAAAAAAAGGCTCAGCCTTGGTGATGCATTTTTTTGGGTATTGCGACCTTTCGTTACGGACAATTCGTAACAGCGACGTTTCGTTACGAGCGACTTTTCGCTACATGCGACCTTTCATTACGGCGACCATTCAGTACTGCGACTTTTTGTTATTCTTGTAACGAATTGTCCTGTAACAAAAAGTCGCTGTTACGAAACGTCGCTGTAACGAAATGTCGCAGTAACGAACTGTCCGTAACGAACTGTCGGTAAACCATTTTTTTGGCACAATTTTTCTGTGGATTTAAAAAAATACACCGGGATTTTGCTAATGGACTTTGCCCTGGGTGAACTGTTACTATTATTTTAAAACCTGTCCTCACAGACACAAAATTTTGCGGAAAAAGTTTGCCGCTCAAGGGTTAATTCAAGAAGTGTGCATCAATTTATTGCATTTCACAACTTTTTTCTGCTTCTCTTTCATGTATTACAGTTGAACCTCAATAAGTATAAAACCTCCGTAAGTCAAATTCCGCCCTGAGTAAAATTTTTTTTAGTCCCTGTCTGGATCCCCTTAGAATCAAGGCATTAAAAACCTCCTGTACTCAAAGTCTTTTTCTCCATAAAACTGCTGTAAGTCAGATTTTCTGAGTCCATCTGGTTATTAAATCCTTGAAATATGAAAGAGAAAATCATTAAAACAAATAATTTTATGCATCTTGAAAGAAAATAAAACACTATTAAATCAAATTTACCCCTGCTTCCAATGTTCAGGGAGAGGTGTATAAACTCATTTAAGGAGCAAGTTTAGGTCCAAAATATTGTATACAACAAAAGTGTTTTTTTCCTTAACTATAAACCTCCAAAAATCAGAACCTCCCTATTAAGTCAATTTTTTTCCCTGGTCCCTATAGAAATTCAACTTACAGAGATTCAACTGTAATTGATGTATCCATGAAGAAATGTGCTGTGCGTCAGTCTGATAAATTCCCTGACAATAATCCCTCTCATAATCGATATTCATTTTTATATAGGATGGCACTCTGTGTGACCACATTACTGTCCATGACTGCCATGGTTGCCGCTGTGAAGAAACTCACTCCGCATTCGCAGTACATCAAGGCAATTGAAGTCTGGCTCTTGGCCTGTTTATGCTTCATATTCTATGCGTTGTTTGCCTTCCTGTTGGCCCTAAAAATTGCAAGCTTCGAAAAGACTCTGAAACGAGCAAGGACAATCAGGAGTCGACAGTCTGTGTATTGCATGCCCGACGAAGAAGAGGCGAAAAAAGAGTATTGTACGACAGATGTTGACCACGGAACTGTCATTCAACAACAACAACGTCCACCACCGAAAGTCGTGGTTAAAAATCCCGGAAACGTGTGGAAAAATGCGGCTGATTGGTTCGAGTTTTCATCTTTTGTCGCGTATCCGATTACCTTTGTTGCTTTTTCCATTTGGTACTCGTATAGACTTGCGAAAGCAGCGGGAGTTTACAAGAGTTTCATTCCAAATCACGACTAATTTATGCAGTTTATTCCGCGAATATTTCTGTACAATTCAATATAATGGGTAATGAATATCCTCGAAGTGTTTGATTGAAGTGATATATGCTTGAATTAATGGGACTGAAATCCTGCGGATGGAATTCTGATATATTTTGCTTCCTGTGATTTTGATTGAATTTTTATGGACTTGAATCCTTGGAAGGAAATTAAATATTTTCTTTTTTCTTGCCTTCAAATCTGTGATTTTGCGGCTCAAATTTCAGCGTGCGCAGTACAAAATTTGTCCACATGCACGCAGCAATACATTTCTTGAACAAATTGAAAATACAATGGAATTTTCAGAATATTTCAAGTTAAATACAATAGTGAATTATGGTCCTCATCATTCGGGCGAAAAAGCATTCATGGTAGGCATCCGTACTGTAACACTTTACTATAATATAGTAAAATTTACTTATAAATTTAAATTTAAGGAGGATAGGAGGGTATACAATCCGGATGAACTATTGCAATACCTGTCATGATTAAGAATAACATAAGCTTCTCAACAATTCCAAAAACTTCTGGCTAATTTTGGAGCCTTCACATCTCAATCAATAAACACTATGAAGTAGAAATCTGCTCCAGTGTTTTTCTCAATTTCAACCACCTTTTTGAACAATTTTCGCCAATAAAAGCCACAACATTTTCATTACACATATGCAGTATTGGTTATGTTTTTTGGTACCCTCATTAATATCTGAGGAATCGCAATGCGTCAAATACACAGAACAGTACCCAAATGTTCCCCGACCTTATTTTTGAACCTACGGATCCACAAATTGCATTGAAATATTTTGCAGACCAGCAAATTTTCATAGAAATTTTCTGCGTACAATTTTAGTGCACTTTTTGAAGAACAGCAGAAATCATTTTAATTACGTGCTGTAAATGCCTCAGAACAAAACATGCCTTGCAAAGATTAAGTTATTTTACAAGCCACTGAAGCCTTCATATGTAATGGAATGTCCTTAAATTATAAATAGAAAGCACGCTTCAAGAAAGGATTCACATATTTAAGGATTGAAATAATTTATTCCAGCAGGTGAAAATATGTATGAAATATCAGAATATGTATATGTTACGAGAGATCCCAACTTTCATTTTTCATAACAGAATTTCAAATTTCATGGTCTTTCCAAAAATGTTGGTCATGATAGCATACTTCAAGGCCTGAAATCCTAATTCATCTATCTATGTACACTAATGCAAGAAAATGCATCTTATACAGATTTGTTACTTAATTTTCTTCCGCATACAGTATTTACATGTCATAAATTCATAAAACAGTAGAGTATATTTTCATTTTTTTGGCTAATGACAGCCTATACACAGGGTGGGCCAAAATAAGTAAACAAATTTGTGACTTGAAATAGCTTGATAGGAAATTTGGCTGTGGCAATGAAAAGGCACCACATGAAAGCTTGTTTAATTCTCTTTCAAATGGTATGTGGTTTCATGGTCCCAAGTGCCACAGTAGAATGGTCACAAGAATCATTTGAATAAAAACTTTCACACAAAAAGTTGTCAGACAACTTTTTACACTAAGCTGCTGTTCTTGAGAGCTGTTTGCATGAAGAAAGGAAATGCAGGATGCAGTAATTGCATCAGAAAACTTCATACTGTCTTGGAGAGCCTGCACATTTTCCCACAATTTGAAAGGCAGGGGTGAGAAGGGGAAGGAAATTGACAAGCTAGGACGTTGTGGCCCTGTGGGGCTCCTGGTGTGCATGCCCATTGCTGGCTGCTGGCCTTGTGGCATGCATTGACACACTGCATGTAATTTTTTTTCTGGGTGACTGGATTGCTCAAAATTAGTTTCACTCCAAATCAGTTTCATTCAAAATAATTTCTCTTAAAATCAGTTTCAGAAATCCAGTCATTCAGTACAGGTGAACCTTAATGACTCAAACCTCCCTGTCAAATACTCCCCTAAGTCAAATTTTCTTTGGGTCCCCATCTGAATCCCCGTAGAAACAAATAGATTAAAAACCTCCCTGACTCAAAAGCTTTTCCCCTCAAATCTCCATAGGTCAAAGTTTCTGTGGCCTGTTGGCCATTTTTTCTTGACACAACAAAGAAAAAAGCAATAAAAACAGAAATGTATGGGTTTTAAAGGAAGTGAAAGACTTAATTGGACCAATGAACCCCTGCCTCAGAGTTCAGCAGCCTTTCAATAACTCATTTAAGAAGCCATTTACACCTCAGAATATCACCATTCACATTTTTGCTGAGTTTCCCAGAAAAAAGGGCTTGGTATTGTAGTCCCAACCTATAAAATTCAAAACCTCCCCAAGTCAAACTTTTTTTTGCAGGTTCCTTGAAATTTGACTCAGAGGGGTTTGACTGTATAAGTAATTATACGGAACGTTATTATATACAGTATGAGTCATTCATTGTCATGGAAAATTAACATGATGTACCATTTTATGCAGTGAATCCTTCACGCGCTTTCCTCTGGGGAAAAATGTCAGCGTTTGTAATCTACATGGAAAAAGGTAGCATTTGTCATCGCTATACTAGAGATGTTACTACATAAAATCCTACGACAATTTTAGTGCCGCGTGCTTATATACACAGTAAAAGACTCTAATTTATTGAGAATTTCAAGAAACTCTCGAATCTTTTGTCAATAAAGGGACAAACCGACAAAGCTGAAAAAAAAAACCCAGGCAGCCAGACTTCTTTCAAGCAATATTGACGGATCTCCCATCAAAAAGCTCCACAGATTTTATATCAATCATGGTCCATCTTACTGTTCCCATGACAAGAGTTTCTGGCGCAAGCTTATGGAGCCAAATTGAAATGCTAGTTGTATTTCCTCTCTGATGCGGAAGCACATTACACAATCAGAAGTATTTTGTGTAATGCTCATTATAAAATCATTAAAAAATCATTTTCATCAACAGCCGCCTTCATTTGGCAGCTGCAAAGGCGGCTGCTGACGAAAATGGCGGAATTGCCTTGGATGGCCTGGAGGCAACCCTTGGAGAGAATGCCAAGTTGATTTCAAAAATTCTGAGTGAAAAGCTGGTCTACAACAAAAAAAAGGCGCCTCATATCTTTGAGTGGAGAGCAAAACTCTGCCACGGTGAGTTATGAAAAAAATTAAAAAAAAATGGTCAAATTGGGCTGATTTTTTTTTCCAAAGAATATGTTTTCCGTAAAGAATACATTTTTTCTGCTCAATTGTAAGCAATTTTCTTTGCTACTCTAAGAACTTTTGTTAGAACCCTCGTATAGTATATAAAGGGACTCAGAAGAAAATCAAATTAGAGTAATTAGGCAGAAAGTACCATGTGATGGTATAAGAATGGACTTTATATAGGCCTTAGGAAATGTTACCACAAGAAAATAATGTTGCTTTTGGTCTGAAAATACTACTGTATTTGCTGCATCACGTTATTGGAATGAGGTATACTGCATTTTTGTATATACAGTATATATACAGCATATAACCAAAGAGAAGATGGATTTTATTGAAGAAAATGGTCTCTGATTTCAGAAGAATGTGAAGTTTTTGCCCATCATGTCAATGATATCATGCAAGTCCCATCAAGTTTATTTTTTTATAATAACGTATTCACATAGCAAACTGGCATTTTTATAATGCCATAATATATGCGTAAGGTCAAGTGTTATCTGCATATTGCCTGAATTGCTTCTCCAAATAAGACTGCAAAAAGAATGGGAACTTTGTGTTATAAGCTGTTGTCATCTGGTTGGAAATGACAAATTAGGGTTAGATTTTTAGTTGGTGCCAAGGTTTTCACAGCAGAGATTAAATAAAAAAACAGCAATCATCCTTTATTGGTACAGACACAGGAATTTTCTTAAGGCACTTGACAAGCTCTGTATTTGATTGTTATTGTTGCAGGAAAAGGAATTCCCGGGTTTCTGCTCTGCCACTGGTTTGTCACATTGCAGTAGATTGATTGCAAAGCATTCCCACTGTAATGCTGTGCCTGGCTGCAATCACGCGTCTGGGGCATGAGCCATCAGTGTCTTTGGCTCCTTTGCCATGGTGGTGGCATCTGATGAAAGCCAAAAAGCTGGCTGAGATATCTATGATTTACTCAATTTTTCATCAAATTTATTGAGCCAATATTGCACTGGTGAATGATATAAGCATGGCTTTAATAGGTTCCCTCTTATTACAACAAATTTCTGCCTTCAAAAATATTGTTTTGGTCCTGGCAGCATGCCATAGACTACAATGTTAAATGACTCTGACAAACCATTCACTTGTCCTCCTCCATATCTATACAACCAATTTATTTTATCCCTTTTGTGAGGGTAAGAAAAAATGGAATACAGATTTTTGTGGAGCCCAGCACCAACTCTGGCGGCAAAGAAGAAATCTTGGGGCCAAAAAAGCTGAAGAACGCTGATTTTGGCGGCCAAAAGATAAGCTGACCATTGGCCGGGAAAGGGCTGATTTTGGCATCAAAAAAGCTGATTTTGGCGGCAAAAAAATGATATTGGTAGGCAATAAAGGGTTGCTTTTTGCGGGGGAACAGAGCTGCTTTTTGCAGCAAAAAAATGATTGTGGCTGCCAAAAAATTCCAATTTCAGAAGGATGAAAAAGTAAGAATCTAGCCAACTTTTCTCTTGCTGAGAAATGTTTAGTCCATATTGTTTCTATACTCTTGGGGTTTTTTCTACACATCTGATTCAATTCTTTTCACAATGAACTTTAGCTGCTTCTTTAATTCGAACTGTTTTCTAGCACTGTACATATGTGTACTGTAAGTGTACCTGACACACTCATTCCTTGGTTTCCTGTTGACCTTAGATGTTACCACAGTCGATTGGTGGTTCTGCTGCCTGAAAATTTTGACAGTGACGCCGATTTTAGAAAAGTAAATTTACTGACCAGCTTTCCTAGGTTGTTCAATAAGAGTGAGAATCTGGGGTGAACGTGAAATGATACCTTCAGTTTCGCGGTTGAAAGTGCGCACTGGCGATGTATACCGCACGAAGCGGCTTTTGCGTTCCTTCGGGTTCCCGGCAAGTTAATTAATGTGCCGGTTTTGAGTAATGAGCGTCGATGTGAGCGTTGGTGTACTTGTCGTTGCCAGAATTTTTCGAAAGAAATTCCACATTCCTACGCATTCATGTCGAGCAAGCTACAAATATTACTTACCCGGCGTGATGTTCCTGAGGATGTTCTGAGTTTTCTGCGAAAAAGGTTGTGTGGGTTAAGGTTTTGCGAGATGTGAGAAAATGAATGCTGTACTCAAGTAAGGTTGAATTATCGCAGTTGTGAAGTAGACTTATGGATGGGAGATGGTCCGATTCCACGGGATGAGTTGCTGCGTCGCATTGTTGGGAAGAACGGCTTACTTTGCCTGGTGACAGAAAAGATAAACGAGGAAGTTCTGAACGCCGCGGGTTAGACGATAGAAAGCTAACCGAACTTCTAGTTTTTACATATCTGGGTCACTTATTACGCAGGAGGAACACTTCAGGTCATCAGCAGTTTTTCTGTGGGTTTGGATCACCTGGACATCGATTCAATCAAGAAGCGCAATATTCGAATCGGACATACGCCAGGTGTTCTTACTGATGCCGTTGCTGAATTGACGATAACGCTGCTTCTTGCTGCGTCCCGCAGAATATTCGAAGCTCATAATGAAATACTAAAGTGAGGTTTCTCGGACGATTTTATGTGAATTTCGTGTAAAATACTGCCTAAACGTTTTAGTGGAGGTTGGTCACGAAGCTGTTTGAGTCCACTATGGATGTGTGGCAAAGAACTGCGAAACTCCGTGGTTGGAATCGCGGGAATGGGAAGAATCGGCTTTGGTGTTCTTGAACGCCTTCAGTCTTTTAAAATTGCCAAAGCTTTGTACACGGCTCGATCTGAGAAAGTTCACGGTTTGTAAAAGCAAAGGTTCTTACTTAATTTATGCCACGAAAATACGGTATATTCGTCCCTATATTCAGCCAACGCTATAGGAGCTGAGAAAGTTTCTTTTGACGAATTGCTCGAGAAGTCGGACTTCGTCATTTGCTGCTTATCCTTGAGCCCCGAAGTATCCGGTCTCTTCGACTCGTCTGCGTTCAAGAAGATGAAGAATTCCGCGATATTCGTTAACGTTAGTCGAGGAGGTTTGGTTGTACAAGAGGACCTCATTCAGGCTCTCAAAACCGGTGAAATTCATGCTGCTGGTCTTGATGTTATGACGCCGGAACCTCTTGGTTCGGATCACGAGCTTCTAAAGCTTGATAATTGTAGTGAGTCCTGCTCATGCATCTATGCTTTGTTTTCAGAATGATGAGTTAAACTTGATTTCATGCATCCAGCTGTGATCCCTCACATTGGAAGTGCCACTTATACTACTCGACTCGCAATGGGTATGCTAGCGGCGGAAAACCTCTTGGCTGGGTTGCAAGGTTCAAAAATGCCAGCGGAGTATGCTTGATGTTTGAGATGTGAACGAATCTCTATTCGGGCGCGTTTTTCTGAAAATTTAGTAAGAGTCTGTAGAAGTACGTTTTTCCCTGTAACATTTTCTTTTACCGGCTTCTCGGATTCTGCGCTTTCAGAGAACCAGTTCGTGTTATTGCGTTTGTGCCTTGTGTCAGGAAACGAGTGTGTTCGAAGTTGAAGAAGCACTGGAAATTATATTCTTCGAACTACGTGAGAGATATCCGTGGATTTCTCATGAAGGTTTTATCGTCGCAATATGTCATCCGAGGCTATCGTTTATGTCACGGAAAACGATTGCAGTTCCTGATTTCATCTCTGTGCCTTTGAACGGCGCATCATGTAGCCGTTCGCACTTACTGATGCAACGAATAGCTCTGAAGAAATGCCGTTGAGCACTTCCGCAAACTTGAGGTATGTACAAGTAATATGCGTCAATGTCAACAGAAATTATTCTTAGCCCGTTGAACTTCGTTCTACGGATCAGGAAATTTTTTCTTGACAACTGGCGATTCCTTTCTAGTGCTCGATTCAAAATAATTCCACATCACGCGTTGCTTTATCCATGTAACCCGTACGGAACCCAATTTTATTAGATGTGAGTTTTCCGTTTGGCTGTACCAGATGTTTTTCGAGCCGTTTCCTTCGTGTAAAAGTTTCGGAAAATGGAAACACAACTTGCGATTTCGAAAGATAGGAACTTACGGTGAATTCGTGGTCACAGGATGTCGCACGTTGTGTTCAACCGATTCAAATCTTCTTGTATAGTACTGTATTGTAAATTTTTCGATAGCGTGGTAAATCATGGAGAGATTAACTGTTGAATTAATTTATTTTAGTCATACTGTTACGCTTGACTGACTCCATGAATGGGATGGAAATACTGTGTGTTTCTGCGTGTTGGAAAACCTGATACGGGAGTGGTCACAGGATGCGATCAAGTGTTCTGTTTCTTGCGTAATGTGCGCCCTTGGCTTCTGTGTGCATTTCCATTTGATTGCAGAGCCAGCATATTTAGCTGACATTTTGATTGTAAAAAAAAAACCAGTTACTCAGTTATCATGCAGGGTTCTTTGTTTTTCTTGCATCAAACGACAATGCTGACTACGTTAATTGATTGCGGAAGTGTTTTCCGGCTTCGTGTTCGCTAGATAATATCAAGGACTTTTCGTAAATTAAAATGACATGACTGCTTTATAAGTTACCCCGTTTACTGGTCTACCACCCCTACCACCCGCACCTTCTGAACAGAAAATTACCCAAAGAAATGTGGCGCACGTCCTAAGCGGGTGCGAATCATTATTTTCATTTTATTTCCAAAAGTATTTGCGAGTCACGGGGAAATATTTTGAATGTTTTCAAAACAGGAATTAATGTATATCAAATACGTTCATGGATAAAAATCGGAAGTTTGGTCCAAATTAAAGTCATATGCTATTCATCTTTGTGTTTCATAGCTTTATCCTCAATGTTGAACCTGCAGTAATCATTTGTAAAACCTGCCCTTGGGAATGAGTCGCTGATGTAGAGAGAAGAGTTCCTTCGAAGAAAGATATATTTTATCTGAATTTTGAAAACATGTGAATGCTGCCAACTTACTCAATGCAGAGAAAGATTTGACTACTGTTTTTGAATGGTTGAAGCCTGAATAAAAAATCTGAAATTTTATGTGCGGTTGAAAATTGTAAAACGTGGATTTCGCCCAAAAACGGCAAGTAAACATAAAAACAATCTACCCTGGATTGTATCTCATCTAATCTTCCAAGTTATTCTTCAGTTTTTAAATGTTATTGCAAGTGATTTCTAGTGGGTTAAAGCTGACTTATCTGCTGACTGTTTCTTTCAAACATAAGGAAAATTTGCAGATTACCTTTAAAATAATGCAGTCTGATTTTCATTACCTCTACTTCATGGTATGGAAATATGATGTTCACGTGAATGAAAATCCAAATACTGTACTGTACAATATTTTCAGTGTTCAGTATGTGGTTCTTGGACTTTCAAATAAGCATAAGTGTCATGATACTGTTTCTTCCAATAAAATAAAAACTCTACGACGTTCAAAAGCCACTGAAGTTAAAATGTATCTCAACACGATTTTTATATTGCAGTACAGTATTCATGTTTTCTCACGTATTTTAGTTTCAATGAACTTCACTCCTAATGTAAATATATTTTTTCCAGGGGAAACATTATTTCAAAGAATCACGGAAGCCATAAGCTGGCAGATGAAACAATGAAGCCACACAAAAAAAATCTGCAACCAATTCCATTTATCTTCAATTTGAGCTTAAATTTATATTTTCAATGGGTTTGTATTAAGAAAGGTGATTTTATAAGGTACCTGATGTTCCTCGTCACTTCATTTAAACGGGATGCTTTTGATGAGTTTTTTTTTGTGTGTGTGTGCTACGTTCATCAAGCATTGAATTATACCAGAGAGAAGCAGTTTCCGATAATACGCCGTGGAAGAAAGCTGAGGAATTTTTCGATTTTTGCACTTTTTTTCGTCGGAGTATCTTTTCTTCTTTTCTTTTCAATGTGTAGGTAGCAATGCGTCGACTATTCTAAGTGCCGATTTTCGGATCGTCCTTGTTCTTCGCGTGTTATTTTGTTCATTTCATTTTTAAGAATTCCGTTCATGGAGATCCATTGAAGAAATACATCCGAGAGCCGAAACGGGATGAAAACGCGAGCTCGCACTGTTGGCCGTTCCATCTTGAGGATCTACAGTGCAGTGCACCATTCTAGCAGGTAAATCAATGATTTGTTTCAGTATTTTACGATGCCTTTTGTAATGCGACACAGCGTGAAGCAAGCGTATTATCTTTTTTTCACATGCCGTTGTTTTACCAGTTTCTGAAATTTGCGCTTGGGTAATAGTACATTCGGTAAACCCAAATAAACTTTCGTTCTCCTTCTATGAGATGCTTAAATATTTCCCAATATCCAGAATCATTGCATGGAGTTGCACCGTTTGAAGAAAGGAACAGCGCATTGAAGAAGGTGCGGAGTTCCAGTCATCATCATGGTTTCAGCCTTCGAAATGACAATTTGATATTTTTTGGAAAAATCGGTCTCAAATCCGGCGAATGCTTTCCATTTACGTTGGTGACTACTGTCGCCTAGGCCCCTATAGGGTGGGCTTAATATCGATTGAATCATCGGCAACAACAGAGTGAACTTGAATTGCTGAAACAACTGTTTTTATTTTTCTACAATGATGCGTTTGTGGAACACAGTCTGAAAGAATACAGTATATTGAAAAATTGCCGGTAGCATTCATTGTTTTTTTTATCGTGATCACCTTCCAGCTTTTTAAGTTGTTGCAATTCTTGGAAAGAAATTATTCACCTTGCTTCATGTTGCTGTATTTTCTCCTGAGCGGCGTTTTTGATCGATGCATTTCTAGGCTTTCTGGAAAGTTGGAACTCAGTAAATCATCGCGTCAGTTCATCATCAGGACTATTTTCGTCGATATATTTTCTGTTTAATAATTTTTCGTCAGCCGAGATACTCGGATTCCGTACAGTAATTAAAAGAAATTACTGAGATGTCATTTAACGCTCCTTTTTCATGTGACAAATTGACAGTTGTACTGAGGACCACGAATTCGCTTGAAACTCGACTTAATTCGTAGCCTTGATTGTCTTGAGTTGTCGAGCTACTCGTATCTTATGCTGTAATATTTTATTCACGGTAATGTATTGTCTGCAGGATAGTTCATTAACCTCAATGAGTGACTATATGTCCGTCATTCAGATCCTAAAAACGGTTTCGTCCATCAATTCAGACAATCGAATACTGAAGGATTGTTCATCCTAATGAAGCAATTGCGGTCGTACACGTACTGGAACATGAACATCACTATTTAATTCACGTAGCTTTTGCAAAAATTTGTTGAGGATTTTTATTTGCTGATTACGATTGTTCAGACTGTGGGCATTCGAGTCTGATGACTCCGGGAACGACAGCGTGGCCAACAACGAAAGTTTCGTAGTCCGAAGCAGTATTCAGCTTCATAAATGTGCTGATTTCGGCGTCTCGAGGGTGTCCGATCAAGAATGTGCAGTTCGTGTCTGGAACTGGCTTTTCGCGTTGCAAGAACTTGTAGTAGTGGCATTTGCGTGGCTCCTTTCCTCTCAACGTGGGAATCATTTCGTATAGGTGCACTTCGTGACACCGATGAAGGAGGAAAATGAAACCTGGAGAAGAAACATCAACGTTCGGTGATTGATTCGAAATCATCCGGACAGTATTTTTCAGATCGAAACTTATGTTGGATTTCCTTGACGTTATTCAAATTCTTTCGAATCCTTAAAAAAAATCTTCTTAGCGGCTGGGTGAAACTTGACCATCTCATGCAAGGTCCTATCGCAAAATTCGCGTGGATTTCGTCCTCTCCGTCCAGAAAAAAATTAACTGAGTTATTTTGCACACCTTTTTATGTGTGATGAGATTTTTTGCGGAAAATGTCGCGGGTAAAACATTTTTCACGACTTCTTATGGTCTGTTAAGTCGCACAACTGAAAAGGTAACCGAAAATACTAACAAAGGACGAATACGTCTGCTGACATTCCGTTGTAAACATTTTTCGCTGACAATCGTAATTTGGAAATTTTCCTAATCAAGGGTATCAAAAATTTAACTTTTGAAAGAAAATGTTTTGGTTGTGATTGTAGCTGTTGAAGATCGCAGCTGAAATAAACTGAAGCAGTTGGTGAAAAGTTTTGTGGGAAATGCCTGCATTATAAAAAACTATCGTAAAAATTACGAAACCTTGAATTTTGTCATTTATTTTTGATTCTCACCAAGTCAAGAGCATTAGTCTTTCAAATAATCAACTCCGTGAAATTCGTGATTGGATGACATTTTTCAACAAATCGAAATAAAATCATGAAAATATCAGTTTTAATTCGCCTGCAAGTAAAATTTTCGGTAACTAGTGGTCCGTCTGAAAAACCCCAAAAATATCTGGACTCGCCCCTCGTCTTTATATTTGGTGAAGAAGAAAATTTAATAAATTCGAACCTATGAATCCCGAAGACGGTGTTGAGATTTCAATCGGAAATGCGCTCAGTTCTTGCAGCATTTCGCCCAATTCCCAGATCCAATTGGGATCCAAGTAGTATAACTCCTTGTTCTTGTTACGCTTCTTCCAAGCAAAGTAGGGCTGGAGAGAATCCTGCTCGTCTTTCCTTATGTCTTCGCTGTCCCTGTTAACCAAGCACTACGGAGATTGCCTATGATTAATCTATTCGAGATCTGTACACATATCCTCGAGTTTAAATAGTTTTTAACTGTGTAGAAGGGTCGTCTGTCGTTGCAGGTGTCCCAGCCCAGCAAAACTTCGGTGCCCTGGAACGCAGGTGTCCCGCGCAATTTCCCGCGACTCTTGTTGAGGACGAACAGTTCGAAATTATTGAGTAATCTCATGGTTGTCCGTCTTCCGACATCTGCCTCCATGTTTTTCACTGGTGCTGCATTTAGCCGCAGGACCAAGTCGTGGGAATCTGCAAAGGATTTTATGTCGTCAAATCACCACTCAGATGCATCATAATTGGGGGGGGGGGGGATCGGTCTTTTGCTCTTTGTTGTCCGAAGTTTGCCCTGTGGTGATTTTATGATCAGGTTAGGTTTGTTGGAATCCTTGAGAGTTGTGTTTCAATTTGGGTTGAATCAGTGTTCCCCAACCATTTTGTGCCTGAGGACTAGCAAATTTCCATACTATTGTTTGCTGGCTGACAAAACTTCGAGAAAAATTCTGCAGACTTGCAGAGTTTTGCACAATTTTGCAGACTCAAAAAAGTTCTCAAGACTTATGGCAGGTATTTGAAAAATTTCTGCTTTTTTGCAAAAATTAAGTTAAGAAACAGTGACTTAGCAATAGTGGAATGTCCTCAAAAATTATAAAAGTGGGCTTGGAGCAATGTTCTCCAAATGAAAATTAACATGATTTATTTCAGCAGATGCAAATTTTTCTGGAGTGTTACTTGGAGCAAAACCAACTTTTATTTTTCATCAGATAATCTCAACTGCCATTATTTTTCCAAAATTTCAGATACAGGTAACAGACTTCGTTGCTAATTTTGATGAATTCGTTTTGCTGCAGAAAATTTTCTGGGGACCAGCAAGAAACTTTTTTGGACTGACGCTAGTCAATGGTCCACAGGTTGGGGAACGCCTGGTTAGATTATTCATCATTTGTTCATCATGTATGCAAACCAAAATTACATAAGAAGTACATTTCCTTCTTCTGTTTCAAATATTTCAGAGGTCCTGCACTCGGTTTGGTTTCTATAGAGTATAGACAGCAGTGCGAGGTTGTTTTGTGTTGCGATAGGTTCGCTGAGTTTCATTGTTTGTCCAAGTCATGGTCTAGTCTAAGAAGGAAAGTAAAATACTGCAATGAATAACTGATGATATACCAATCATTTTGCCCAAACTGGAATTGATCAATCTTCCGGAGCTGGACACTAGTGCGCATGACTCGTAAATCCGTCCGGGAAGAATCTCTTTCCTGTCGGGAAAATAATTCCTCATCGGATTGAGATTGAATGGAAATTCATGTCGGGTTAAAGATTGTGCCGGAAACTGTTTCAAGTGGCAGAGGATTTTTTCTCGCGTTTTGTTTGCGAATCGTCCGACGAGTCGTGTTGGAAATTTGGCCCAAGGTGATTCAGATCTCTTCAAAGCCACCTCCGCAATAGTGTCCAGAAGATGTCGCTTGAAATCTGCGTGATTTCAATAAGCATTATTGATTGCCAAAGTGAGAAAAACTGATTTAAGCCCACCTGCAATTTCATTGTATATGTTCTCCGAAGTGGAGTGATGTTGAATATCTTGATGAAACCGTTTTCTCTCGAAATCGTTGATACGCAAAGAAGGGGATGTTTTGAAGACAAAAGTCGCGACAAGCACCACTGACCAGTTTGTGTTGTAAATTACAATCAGGATGCACAAACAGCTGGTGCAAAGACTCACTCGTTTCAAATTCCAACACGTGTTCATTTCAAAAAAGTCGGTCATTAGTTCCACTTCTTAAAATGCATCGTGAGCCACCGTGTATGAAAAATTATGCAACACTTCGTAGGCAAGAGGATGAAATTCGGTGCTGGTTTGCTTGGCTGCATTGCTCGATATTTGTTGCTCTTAAAAAAAATTAGGCACAATTACTGTGGCTTGTTTACTCATCGATCGCCGCTTTTGATTGAGCACACGGCCTGGTGTGGTTCTTCGCGCGATTGAGCACACAAAGCTATCGAACGTTTTTCATCTCAGTAATTCGAGCGTATATTAGCAAGTTTTGGAATTGTGATCAATCAGTATTTCGATCAATTTCTTGATTCAAATTAGCAAGAATATCAATTCTGCGGACATTTTTCTGCATAGGCAGTTTTTCTCCTGCGTGAAATTTCCGAAGAGAAATTGAAACTGGCGGGAATTTCTGGACCATTGAAAATGCTGTATTTGCTATTGTTCAGACATGCACTGTTTTTGGCGTGCAGAATTTTAACCGCTCCTTCTAGCATTTTATAGATATGTACAGCATTCATTTTTGTCACTGGCGGTTTTGAAAAGTCTTCGAAAAAGCTGGAATGGGGGAAACCATGCAATGTCACAAGCGATAATCTTTGTCAAAAAAATTATTCCCTTGGTGGATTTCTGCCTGCTGCAAAATCTGCGATTAGTGTATTGTTCTTGAGGAGGCTTCCTAGAAAAAGAAGTATGACATTATTCATTATGACATCCGTCACTCAAATTGTTCATTCGGACAGGAGTTCAGGATGGAAAGAAAATGCTGGAAAAAGAATTTGAATCAGTGAATCTTCTCATGTGCTCGCAATTCACAATTTTGTAGAATTCGCCGCTCAAATGCAGTATCTCCGATGGTACGGTTTTTCCTTTCATGTTAAATTGACGAAAAAAGTAACGAATGAGGGTTTCTTTTACATTCGAAAACAATTCATTTGGTGTGCAGTTATCTAAAATGAAATGTAGTCGTGTGCTGACGTGTGTCACTTCAAACCAGACCAGCTTATTTCATGATTTCAGAACTTCTTTGAAAAATTCCGCTTAGCGCTCAATGAGTGACTTTGAGTAGAATTATTCTGTCACAGTATTTTCCGGGACAACTTGTATGACAAGGTTATTTACCGTATATATAATATTGAATTTTCAATCTCTCAGTACAAATATAGTGATGTCCTTCTAATTTGTGTTGGGTTCGTTTAATTTACTTGGGATACGTCTATATGCTATATTTTTGATGTACATGTGATGGTGGGTTAGGTTACTTTGGTTGGTATTGTAAGGGGGAACACTCAAACATCTGCTAGCTCAGGATCTGCCCGCACGCCGCGCTGGTCTTTCCTTGGATGGACATTCCCCCAAACAAATCCTTTGTAGTAAAATTACGATGTACTGTATTTTCCTCTGTTTATTTGCTGCGTTGAGTAAATACGTTAGGTTATGTTGAATTAGGTTAGGTTAGGTTGTTAGGTTAGGTTAGATTAGGTTGTTAGGTTAGGTTAGGTTAGGTTGTTAGGTTAGGTTGTTAGGTTAGGTTAGGTTGTTAGGTTAGGTTAGGTTGTTAGGTTAGGTTAGGTTAGGTAGTTAGGTTATTTCCAGGGAAATTCCTGATAGGAGAAAATTTATTATTTCTAGCACTGTTGGTAATTGTGCCCTTGTCTGTATTCACTATTTCAGATATTTCCACAGACATATTGAAGTGAAGGAATACACAAGATGAGAGGGAAAACTAATTTCATGATCTTTTTGAGTTAGACACAGGGAAAAGGCTGGGTAGAGACTGATGTTGGTTGAGTATGGTTGAGCTGAGTTTTGTAGCTTGGTGGAAGGTCACAGGGGCAGATATATGAATATATATGCTAATCAGCTTGTCTGTCTCTTGATTGACTCCTTGTTCAAGATGAAATAGGTGTGGCATTTCTGGCTTGACTCTTGGTTCTTTGAGGTAGAATTCTGGAGGGGTCAACAGCAGCAGGATCAAGGTCCAATTGGGATGGACCTTGTGGTTGTTGGATAGGTGTCAGGTATACAGGTAGTCCCAGAGATTGATTCTGCCTTTCTGGAGCATGAGTGCATTTCTTATTTTGATCAGAGGATCTTGTTGTTGATCTGGAAATGCAAAGTTCAGGATTGCTGGCAGGAGATGTATGAGGTGTACTGGTTGATGTCGGGTCCACAAGTGTAGGCAGGTTGTAAGATTGGTCATTGGGTGAAAAAAAGGTGACCAAATTCATGGGTGACTTCTTGGGCCACATCCTTCAGTTTTTGTATCAGGCCAGGTTTTGGGGTTGTTGAGGGTTGATGAATGATGATCACAGGATCAGTTGTGTCAGCTGGCGTGGTTGTTGTGTCAGGAACAGGTAGGGCAGCAGACGTATTGTTGTCAGCAAAAGTGTTGTCAGCAGAAGCACATAGATCAGCAGAGGTGGTAGAATTATTGATATCAGGTTTCACTTCAGGGTTGATATTTTCAGCAATATGGTCAGTGTTGTCAGCAAGGTCAATGATGTCAGCCTGAATATTAGTTGTTGATTTTTTGACACAGGGAGGGGGATCACCGGTCTCCAAAGAAAAATCAAGGTCCTCCTTGTGATGAATTTTCAGGTTTGTGATGTTGTGAAAGTTGAGGATTCTGGGACTCTTCAGATTGTTGAGTATAAGAGAATTGTGGATAAAAATTGTAATCTATAAATACAGTGGGCCCCCATCTTACGTCATCAATCCGTTCCAGGATGGACGTCATAACATGGGGCCGTCATAAGTTGAAACCCTATTTCCCTTAAGGTTACATTATAAAAAAATTAATTTGTTCCAGAAAAAAAATATTTACCTAAAATTTCCTTCATAATTCAACTTTTTGTCAGAAATTGCATTAATAGACACAAGACATGCTTGAAAGATTGTATAAAACAAAAGTGATAGGGGGTAGGGTAGTGAAATAGGGTAGGAGGAGAATGATTTTCACAATTTTGAGCACTTCTCACAACTTTTTCCATCCTTCATTTTAAAGCTTGATTTTGAGTCTGCATTGGTTTAAAATTTTTAAATTGAGTGTTTTTTAAAGATGTGTGAAGAAAGAAATTGTGCACAAAATTTCATGTCATACATGCATTTTGAGTTTTGAAATTTTGGTGAGTTCATCGTCCAATTTTCAAGGCTTGATTTTGAGTCTGCATAGGTTTTAAAATTTATAAATTGAGTTTTTTTAAGGCGCAAAGAAAGAAATTTAATACATACTGTGCCCAAAATTTCATGTCATAAACACATTTTGAGTGTTGACATTGTTTGAGTTCATCCTTCACATTTTAAAGCTTGATTTTGAGTCTGCTTAAGTTCTACAATTTTTGAATGGAGTGTTATTGCAAGGAGTAGGAAAAAATGATGTGGCAGGAATAATTCCTCCATTGCTACTTGTTTTTTTGGTGGTGTGGTTGGAAACGAGAGGAAGACTGGAGTGGGGAAAGTCAGAGTGCTTTTATAGTCGTAACATGAAACCCCGACGTAAGTCGGGGGTTTTTTTAATTTAAGAAAAGCGTCATAAGATGAAACGGACGTAACATGGGCCCGTCATAAGTCGGGGGCCCACTGTACTTGCATGCATTGTCATGCATAGAAACAGTGTTGAAACACTGATCACAAAATAACTGTTGACTACACACTTTGTAAAACCAAACGGAAATCCACATCCTGGAAATGACTAGGAACAGAATCCTCAAAAACATCAGAAAGACCCTTTTGTGAGGAAATATTGTTTCCTGAAAAACGTTAGAGCAAAAAGAAATGTCACATTGACAGGGGGAATGGCAAAAATGCCTGATGTATTGATTTTTCTACGTCAAGAAAAATAGACAGTGGATTGAAAGTAGGGGCTCTGATGCCCCATGCTGAGAAAAAAAACCCTGGTGAAAGCAAAATTTATGACGCGGATTTCCATTTTCCGGCAGAACGGTTGTGGAACACATTGTTAGCAACCATTGTATTTTTGTGTATTTTTGGCTCATTTTACTTTCATTTTGGCGCGCTATTCTGCCAGGAGTGTGTTTATAAGCAACATTTTTTTCAGATGCCAAACCAGTTTGGTTTTAGCTGTTGAAGAGAATAGTACGTGAAATACAGAAGCTCATCTTTACTATTGTTGACAATTTTTTCCCTTCTCTGGATTGGCTTACCTCACAAGCCAAAGGTTTCACTTGTCCGCAAATTGACCCGAGTCAAACTTAAAAAAAGCTTACAAAAAAAGGGAAAAAGCTCGCACATTTTTTGGTGCCGCAACCCGGGAACTGCGGAATTAAAGTAAAAAAAAGAGCTGAAATAAAATTTCATAGTCTGTGTGGCTTGTCAGGAATAAACCCAACAAATAATGAATTTAGTTGTAGAACTTTTGGAGGTGAATTTTTAGGATAGATGTTTTGAAATGAAACTCAAGAATTCGGTCGGGCTGCGACCGGGGTGAGAACACCCTATTATAAATTTGATATATTTGTAGGATTGAACAACACTCAATGAAAATAGCTTGCAAAATCTCGGAGTAACCGCACACTCGAAAGCAGAGACTGGACTGTGTAGATCATTATGTTTTTTGGAAACAGGAAAACTGTCCTACAAGGACGAGATTTAGCAATAGGATTAGCAGAGAAGGGCAGCCTTGGAGGCTTCCGTAAGTTATGTGAGAACCGAGGTTTTCCGAGGTTCTCACAGAAAGTGGAATTTGTCCTCAAGGACAAGAATTCGGGTTCTCAATCTCGTTTGCTAAAAGTAGAACTAAAAAATTCGCAACAAAACCCCCCTTCTGTTTCAGAGAATCGAGTTTTGTTGGTTCGAAGAAACAGAAAGAAGTCGCGACCTTTATGCTGATTTACTGTTTTATTCTTTTACATTTACTGAATTACTAACGGAGAGGGGAAAAGAGCGAGCACAACGGTTTTCCGAGAGGAACAAGGCAATAAAGTAATAGAGGAACAAGGCAATAAAGTGCTCTTGCGAAAAGTAGCGTCGACTTCGGTGCAGCTGTTGGGTCGTGACGTCACCAACAGGGGTCGTCTTGACTGTCATGCCGGCATTTTGATGGGTACTCAGTCTGCCGGTATCCATCTTGCGCGGGTTGGAGGTTCCAAAGATCTGCTGAAATCCCTTTTGAATAGTGGTTTAGAGTGTTAGGTGTTGCGAAAGTTTGAAAAAAGGCCTATTGGCTAGATTAATTGTAAATTTAAGAGCTGATCAGGCTCGTGAGTGTATAGTTTGATAGTGTTTGAACTAGTATTTCGATAGATTGGTTCGCGATAGATTAGATCCCACACTTGGGAGTTTTGGTTAGCATGCTTGCTCATTGGTTGTTCCCACACTTGGGTGATAGATTTGACTAGGTTGAAATCTCATTTTGATTTTGGTTAAATAGCTTGGCCACATTTAGATTGATTCCGTTTGGTTTTAGGTTCGTCAAAGTAGGTTGCGTGAGCTCCTTTTCTTGTTCGACGGATTTGATTGAAGAAGTGAGAATCAGTTCTGTCTTGATCTCGGTAAATCTCTGCTAGTATTCTGATTGAGAGGTACTGAAATCTTCGATATGGATTCCAATAGTCAAGGTGAGTGCTATTTTGTTGTTTGAAGACGTGTTTTGAGATTTGATTTTAAAAAATTTTTAGATTTGAATTCCAATGATTCCGAATCTCAGGGACCGTTAATGATAGATGACTCAAATTCTCCTCGAAGTGTTAACGGTAAGAGTTTTTTAGAGTTCGAGAGTTGATAAAACAAGACGGTTTTCCTAAAAGGAAATTTTTGTGTTTGTAATGGATTTCAGAAAATGAGGACGTTGTCATGGAGCCTTTTCAGAGTGATGTGAACGAATCTCTGATCCCTTTGAATTTGAGAGGGAAATCGGGAATTCTTTGTGAGCTGGATTCTTCTGAGTGGGAGAGTTTGATTGATCTTGCTGGTATGGTTAAGAAGCGGAGTATTTCTAACATTGCAAAACGAGGTCTAGAAGCTGAGATTGGGGAATCTGAGCGAGAACTTTCCAAGCACCGGACTAAACTAGAAGCTTTGCGATTGTCTGTAAAAGATCTTGAGGAGGAAAGAGGAAACTTAGAAGAGCACAAAAAGATAGCTGCTGCTCAAAAGGAAATGGCATCTGTTGCTTCAAAAGAAGCTGATTTGAGTGCGTTGGAGTTCTTAGGAAGTATAAAACGAAAAACTTCAGGAGATTTGGCGTCAATTTTGCTGAGATTACAAGGACTGAGTGATATTTGGCTGGAAGAAGGCTCAACTTGTAAAGTTTTCCAAGAAGGTAATTATACGTTTTTAGTTTTGAGGGTAAATTTTAGTTATTGAGTTTTAAATTGGTTTATTGACAGAGGATGTCTGGATGCTTCAACTGGGAGGAGGAACTAACAAAATCACCATTCGGGTCGCTAAATTGGAGAAGTTAATGACTCGATTTGTGAAAGAGCATAAGGTTCCTGGGGTACGTCAACCGTCTCAAACTCCGGTTGCCCCGAAAGCGTCTTCTTTAATTTCTCCCGGACCTCTGAGGTCTATTTTAAAGACAATTGAAAATTCCTCTGTTGCTTTGACTTCTGGGGTAAAAAGAGCAAGAGCCGAAATTGTACCAGAGAAGTTGGACAACTCTCTCCAAGAGGTTAAAGTTTTGGGAGTGAAGAGGGCGGCTGTGCCATTGCCTAGTATTCCAGATTCATTGAAACGCAGAAAACTTCGAGAGAATCCTAAATTCTTTCCTGGTGGACTTACTGATGGTTAGTACTTAATTTGAGCTTATTAAAGTTTTTTCTGAATTATAATGTTGATTCTATTTTATGTGCAGAGAACTTGGCTAAGATTATGGAGGGAAAACAGTTTGTTCCAAAGGATCCTGTAAGTTACCGCCGGAATGTAGCTAGACGATTGGGATTAATGGACGAGCATCTGGAAAGGATTGATTCTATCCAGCTTCCAGTACCTGGATGCGTTGTTCAGGATTGGCTATATAGTACCCCGGAAATTTCTAGGATTCCTGATGATGTAGTTCAGGAGGATTCTAGCCCTAAGGTCATAGTAATTGGAACATCTCTTACTTCATACATTCGGCTTGGAGGAGAAAAGGAGACCTTTGTGGGTCATGTCAGAGCTGAGAAATGTACTCAGAAGCCGGTATTTGACTTTTTGCATCATTTTGCTGGCCTCCCTGTTTCACTTTATCAGGTTTGAAATATTAGAAATTTTGTTTTGACTGTTGAAGTAAATTAACGTTTGGTTTTTAGTACTCAGTGAGTGGTTTGGCGTTCAAATATGGACAATCGTTTTCTCCTGAGGAGTTGAGAGATATGATCTATTATGATCTCAAGCTGAAAGAAGATTTTCAATTCAATCAAGTTTATATACGGATTGGCACAAATGCATTAAGGAGATTGTCAGACGACAGACGGATCTTGACTTCCAAACTTTTGATGGATTCCTTGAGAAATTGTTTGATTATTTGGGAAGATTTGCTCGAGCCTTTAAGTGTTGAGTATTTTACATAGGAGCTTCTGCCCCTCCAAAGTCTCAATACAGAAAGGAAGAGGAAGATCAGTTGAAAGCTTGAGCATTTTTGCCTAAAGAATTACTTTATGCTGAAGATGGTTTTCCAGTCTTTCCTTTGCAGTTTCCAGATGGAAGTAGATACATTGAGAAAGAATCTAGGCTGGAAGTGGCATATGCTATGCAATATGAGATGATTGAGAGATTGTCTAAGATTACTGGAACTTTAATGACAGACGGAAAAGGAGGTCCAGGTTTTATTGTAATGCTTACTCCTATGGAGAGATTGAGAAAATACATAAAGCAAAGTACTCTAGAAGGAGCCTTTGGGCACATGCACATTAGAGCCTACTTGGCTTTTGCAACGGATCATGCAATTGTGATCCAGTTTGGTTTATCGTTAGATTATCCATCAAGAGTTTGGCAGAGAGTTCCGTCCTGTTTGGGTCAATGTCCTATGTGGAATGATGATGGCACTGCCTCGTGTGGCATCTCTCCTCGATTAGATCATAGACATCATTGTCATGCTCAATTGATGGAACATTGTTCGGGAGTTCCTTATGGAAGTGTACCTAGAGCTCAGGGAATTCCATTAATGGTTGATCCGTTTGTGAGGTATTTGCGAGTTTTATAGGGAAATTGGATATGGAACTTGAAGAGTTTTTTATTTGTGTTTTTCAGCTTGCAGAAGATTTATCGATGTGGGATCATTGATGAATGCTTTTCGTTGGAATATATTTGCGGGAGTTACAAATCATCTGCGACGGAGAAGACCAATTTCAAGATCAAAGATACTCATTCTGGAAAGATTGTGGTTGGGGCAAGACTGAAGGTCAAGAATACTGATTTGATAAAGATAGTTATTACAAAAACAGAGGCTGGATTTTGGTTAGTTGGAGAGGGTGGCCCTATGTATTCGGATGGTCGGAATCTTGAATTGTGTTGAAAGTACAGATTGTTCCCCCCCCCTTTTTTAAGGTTGTAAATTGATTCTCACTTCGCATTTTTGATATGGTTTTGATACTTTGTTTTGATTTGATTCGTTTTGATTGATTGGATTTGCTCACCTGTTGATTTTGATTAGTTTTGGTTGGTTTTGGTTTATTCCTCTTTTGAGTTTGATTTGTACCTCGGTTGATTTTGATTCGTACCTCGGTTGATTTTGATTTGTACCTTGGTTGATTTTGATTTGTACCTCGGTTGATTTTGATTGTAAATAAATGAATCGATCTGACTTTGAAAGTTTTGTTTTTTCTTTTTATTGTTTGTCCTTTAGGACCCTACGTAACCTGTTCAACACTCCTCTTTAGGAGCTTCTAAAACAATAACTGATCTAGGTAATCTAGCATTTTGATTAAGTTATTCTAGCCTTTTGAAAAAATCACCCACAGCTTGAATTCTCATAACTGCAATGTTTTTTAAGAATTCATTATCTACCTGTTGCACTTCTGTTTCTAAAGGGATAAGGTTTTGAATTGCCTGATTTTTTAAGACAGTGGGCTCAGATTTTTTAGCCCCCCCTGCAAGAGAAGTATAGTGATTATATCTACAACTCTAATTTTCCCGTCTCTTTTGCTTTTGTAAACATTGATGATTCTAGCTAATTTCCACTTAAGTTTATGCAAGGGGGAACTGGCATTAATCATGTTGGGTTTTAGAAGAACAATTTGACCAACTTTTGGTTCTAAAAGGTTGGTTTTCATTCCAGTTTTTGCATTAAATTTTCTTAGGTTTGATAGGTATCCTTCATAGAAGTTGGTCCATACTCTTTCAGAGATTTCTATTCGTCTGATGGCATTTTCTGAGAGCCTATCTTTGTCAGTAATCCCTAAAAATTTCAAAGGTTCAGGCCCATATAGGAAGGGATTTAGTTCCCAATCTCCTTGATGAGGATTGATAAACATAGATGGAGTTACTGTTATAGGAGATTCTCTTTCTGAAAACAGATAGGTTAAAGGTCTGTTGTTGACCATGTTCTCAATTTGAGCCACTACAGATAGAAGAGAATTCCAGTTATCAAATGAGATTCCTCTGAAGGATCTAGCCAGTCTTTCCTTTATCATGCTCATGTGCCTTTCGTAGAATCCCCCCCACCAAGGAGCTCTGCTAGCATTAAAGTGCCACTCTGCTGTTTTAAGTTTGACTTTTAGTTTGTGTTCTTGGGCTTTAAGAAGCATAGGCCAGGCTGCTCTAAAGGTTGCTGCGTTATCTGAGACTAAGATTTCAGGTTCGACGTTTTGTTTATGACAAAAGGTTTTGTATGCTCCAACGAATGATTTGATTGTTAGGTCCTGTACTGCTTGAAGGTCTATTGCTCTGACAAGAGGGCAAGAGAAAACACAGATGGAGACTTTTAGGGCTGGAATGGTAACTTTGGGTTTTCCTTCTATCTTTCTAGTAACTTCAAGGGAAATTAGAGGTCCCACAAAATCTATTCCTACTGCTTTAAATGGAATAGACCCATGGTATCTATATTCCGGAAGAGGAGCAGGAGGGACGGAGAAGGGTTTAGAATCAAATCTCTTGCACCAGTTGCATGATGTTCTTACTTCTCTAGCTAATTTTCTTCCTTTAGGAATCCAAAAGGTTTTATGAAGTGCACTTAGAGTGACTGCGGAGGATGAGTGTCCAAGCTTTTCATGGTAACTTCTAAATAGAGCTTTTAAAGCATCTGTGTTTTGTTTTCCTTTAGGAATTGGAATATAGATAAGGGTTTTTCTTATGGCGTTGGTTTTGTTAAGTTTGGAATTTGTTTTTTCTCCTTGTCTACTGGTAGATTCTATTAAGTTAAATTCAGTATTCCATTGAAGATCTGGTTTGAGTTTAATTGGAGTTTTGTTTTTTAGGCTCTCAACTTCTTCATGAGCATAAATATTTTGAATGATTTGAAAGATTTCAATTTGAGCTTCTTTTCTCATTTTGATTGTGGTTCTTTCATTCAGTAGGTTTTGTATTTTAGATTCACCATTCAAGGCTTGTTTTGCTCCTCTAGTTCTTCGTTGAGCTCTCTCTTTGAAATATAGGGTGATCTTTTTCCAACCTACCATTCAATGTATTAGAGTTTCCCAAGAGTTTCAGCTTGGTTGAGGGTCCTTGATGCACACCCTATTAAAACTTCTTTCTTTCCACTTTTTTGGGTTAGGAAAGCTCCAATGGCCAATGCAGAGGCATCAGTGGTGAGGATAAAAGTTTGAGTAAAATCCGGAAAGGAGAGTATAGGGGCTGTCAGCATTTACTTTTGAAGATCATTCATGGATTTTTGTTGTTCAGACGTCCACTTGAAAAGTGTGTCCTTTTTCAATAGGTCATATAATGGTCAAGCTTGCACAGCAAAATCCTTGATGTATGAACAGAAATATCCTACTAATCCAAGGAATGCTTGGATCCCCTTGATGTCTTTGGGTACAGGAAAGTGCTTTATGGCTTTGACCTTCTCAGGATTTACCTTAATTCCTTCTTGGCAGATGAGGAATCCAAGATATTCAATTTGAGTGGGAAATAATTGGCACTCGCTGAATTTGACTTTTAATCCTGATTTTTCCAGTCTTTGGAGAATGTCAGTCAAATGATTGAGATGTAGATTAGCATTTTTCAAATATATCACTATTTCATTGATGTATATGTAGGCATATGTGCCTAAACAGCCATCTAGTACCAGGTTCATTAATCTTTGGTATATTGATGGGCTGTTCTTGAGTCCCATGGGTAGTCTGATGAATTCATAGTGTCCTAGAGGTGTTGAGAAGGCAGTTTTCCATCATTCTTCTTCTCTAATTTTCAGATTGTAGAATCCATGCAGCAGATCCAATGCTGTAGAATATTTAGCACTTCCCAATTCCTCAAAAATTTGATTTATGCGGGGAAGTGGATGAGGATCTGTAATGACGTGGTCATTTAATCTTCTGAAGTCCACAACCATCCTCCATCCACCATCCTTTTTCTTCACCATCAATGCTGTGGGGCTGTTGCATGGAATTTTAGAGGGTCTAATAATTTTTTGGTCCAGTAGTTCTTGCACATATTCAGCCAATAGTGGTCGCATTCCAAAAGGTATTGGGTATTGGCGGGTATAGATGGGTGTAGTGGTGTCCAGAGGGATGTCTGCTTCATAAATTTGACACAATCCCAAGTTTTCTGTCTTCAAAGCTAAAACATTCTTGTGTTTCCTCAGTAAATGTCTCACTTTGGGCACAAGAGAAAGTGGGCATTCTGAATGTCTCAGGTTTTCTTCAATCAAGGCATCTATGTTTTGTCTCTCTACTTCTCCATGGATCCTTTCCAAGTTTTCCAATTTTTTGATGGTATTGATAGATTGTGGAGGTTGGTGTAAAAAATAGGATCCAAATGCAAGGGTGCGTTTGGGTTTTAGGATGACATCCTTTTCTGTTAAGTTGAGACACAGGACAAACACTTGACCCTTTTTCATTCTGGAAAGGCTCCTTCCAATGAGAAGTTCAGGTTGATGATGGTTATGGATGTATATATCAGCTTCTTGGTCAGCTACTAAATTTGAGTTGGCAGGTACCAATAGTTGTGATAATCTGGGTATGACTTGCTTGACTGGATAAAGGCAAAAACAATGTTCTTCTGATGTTTCAGGAGGTCTTTCAACTGGAAGAGTGTACAGCAACTTGATGTTGTATTTTGAAGTCAGCTTGGTAAAGAAAGGAATTTTAACATTGTTGAGTTGAATAAGGTTCATTGGGTAGTCAATGATGGCATGTAACTTTTGCATTGCATCACTGCCTATAATTCCCTCAAAACCTTGATGTTGCAACTCTATGATGATAAATTGTAGGGGAGTTGGTGTGGCCAAATAGATTTCAGCACACAATTCTCCTTCAATGTTCACTTGGTTTCCCTCCAAAGTGGATAGGGTTGCTGAAGTTGAAATAGGATTTGCAGAGGAATTTAGTACTGAAGAGCATAACACAGAAACTTCAGCTCCAGTGTTGACCAGGAACTTGATGGGAATATTTGTCACTGATGTGCTTAGGAATATGACTGGTAATTTCTGCAGTCTGTTGTTAGAAATCCCAGTCAGTACTCATTTCCCAAATCTGACACTTCTTCCACAGCTTGTATAAAAGGTGATTCATCATCTTCATCATCTGATACAGGATTGTTGTCAGCCATAAGATTCACTTGTTTTTCTTGTCATTGTCCATAAGGTTGATGAACATCACAGGAATATCCTTCAGCAGGTGTTCTTTTGAAGGTGATTTGGTCATGTGGGCTTTTACTTCTCATTCTTCTGTGAGGACTCCTGGAGGAGGATCTGACTCATTCACAGCAACCAAGAAAAACAACATCTGCTGAACATGTGGAAAAACAAGGGGGCCTAGCTATTTCCGCTTGACACCCCACCCCACCAATAAAACTGTGTCACTTGAGCCTGAGCATCTGCTGTGGGGGGATTTGGCGCCAAAAGCTTGTTGCCAATCAGAACTGGTGTGGAATATTATATGGCTGTCTTCAATCAAAAGAAAAATTGTCTTCACAAAAAATGCCTTGCAAATTGGGCAGTCTTGTATTGAAGCACTGTCCTGTTTCAGTGTGGTTTAAAAGGGGTGAATGAGTAGCCTGCTGCAAGTAGAAAATTCTGACCACTTTGGTAAATGTAAATGTATAATTTTTTTAAGTTTCCATAGATATTCTTCATACCTTCTTACGAGAGAAATTTTTAGTACAGGTTTCTGTACTCGTAAAAAAGTATCATGAAACATCGTAAATGGATAACAGTCTATCGTCCGTTGACGAATCTATTTATGATGAAAGTATTCATACATTTTGATCATGCAGAATGCTGATCTGCCAGAGTAAACATCACCGAAGACTTTACACATCTACAGGGATATCGTTTTACTGCCCATCCAGTGCATTATTTTATTGAGCTACTACTTTGAAAGTAGCAGGTGGGGAAAAGTCAGCACCAGCAACATCTGATATATGTATGTGGTGGATGTAACAGGGCATTTAGACATACTATATACACTAAATATTTCTTGTATCAGGTGTGAAAAAGTTCTTGATAGAAAAGATTCTGAAAAGTGTTTGGAAAAATTATACTTACCATCCAGGAACATTAGGTAAAATTAACCTGAAATACATATGAAGGAGTACATTCATTATGTTGATTATTTTGATGGAATAAGCTTATACATTGTGTACAAGTGTTTTATCATGAGCCAGCAGGTTTCAGGTAAGGATTACACATTCATTATTTCATTTTGTTGGTTGACATAAGCTTGTACAACATGTACAAGTGTTTGACCATGTTTTTGATAAAAAAATATATCAAAAAATCATTGGAAAAAATTATGTTTAACCTTCTGGAATGTCAAGTAAAATTCAGCCAGGTTTCAAGTGAGGATTACTCATTCATTATTCCATTTGATTGGTTGAAACTAAGTGTTATACATACATTACTTCACAATAATTCTTGAAATGACCTTTGAATACATTTAAAGGTTATTTACACTAGTGTATTACATGAAAAACTTTTTCATAATTGCACCAAATTTTTTTTCTTGTTTCACGTTCCAGAACGTCACTCAAGATTCACCTTCATTTTATCTAAGTGTTATACATACATTACTTTACTATAATTCTTGAAATGACCTTTGAATACATTCAAGGGTTATTTACAGTGTATTACATGAAAAACTTTTTCATAATTGCACCAAATTTTTTTCTTGTTTCACGTTTCAGAACGTCACTTAAGATTAATCTTCATTTTAACTAAGTGTTATACATACATTTACTTCACTATAATTCTTGAAATTACCTTTGAATAAGTTTAAAGGTTATTTACAGTGTATTACATGAAATACTTTTTCATAATTGCATCAACATTTTTTTCTTGTTTCACGTTTCAGAACGTCACTTAAGATTCACCTTCATTTTATCTAAGTGTTATGCATACATTACTTCACTATAATTCTTGAAATTACCTTTGAATACATTCAAAGGTTATTTACAGTGTATTACATGAAAAACTTTTTCATAATTGCATCAAATTTTTTTTCTTGCTTCACGTTCCAGAACGTCACTTAAGATCCACCTTCATTTTATCTAAGTGTTATGCATACATTTACTTCACTATAATTCTTGAAATGACCTTTGAATATGTTCAAAGGTTATTTACGGCTTATTACATGAAAAACTGTTTCATAATTGCATCAAATTTTTTTTCTTGTTTCATGATCCAGAACTTCACTTCCAGAACTTATTGCATTGAATTGTTGTATAAACGAAGTTAAGTTTAAACACACCAAACTTAAACTTAACAAGTTTAACTTAACACTTTAAACCTTAACCACACTTTTTAGGAACTTATATTTTTCATATTAAGTGTAAGGGTTTGCAGTACAATATATTTAACCATAATATATATAACCCATCTATAACCCTAAATTTTGATTGACATTCTCAAATGTGAAGTATAAAAAAATATTTACATGACGTTCCGGAACGTGAAATATAATTTTTTTTTGCCCATTTCTAATATTGCGTTTAGTGAGTGTATAATGCTAATGTTAACTTTTGTGGTTGATAAGAAAAATAAATTTATATGTCACGTTTCACATTTCAGAACGTGACTCAAATTTTCTGGAAATTTGACCATTTATATTGAGTCACATTTCGGAACGTGACTCAAATTTTCTGGAAATTTTACCATTCATATTGAGTCACGTTTCGGAACGTCATTCAAATTTTTGGAAAATTTGACTTCACTTTATGCAACTATACTCATCATATACATGATATTGTAAGACCTAAAAACCAAATTATATCGTAACACACAGACACGTACGTTTACATTTGCAAAACGTAACTATTTGTATACATATATACATATATACTTTGTCTTACAATACAGTGTACTGAGTTTAGATATTGGGATGTACAACATTCACGTTTTCAAACGTGAAATGTAAAAATGTACCCAACAGATTTGAGTGACGTTTCAAAACGTTAAATATCATTCTTTTTACCCAAAATCTTTGAGTGACGTTTTGGAACGTGAAACATAATTATTTTTATTTTGCGCACAACAATTCAACATTTCAATGTCATTACACTGCATTATACATTTCCCTAGTCATTTCATTTAATAGTTGTCTAAATGTACTTTTATTGCAAATGTAAACGTGTTGCATTGATAAACATATGTATATATGGATATATGAAACAGAGTGTTATGTCACATGACTCAAATCTATAACCCTACATGTTGATTCACGTTTTCAAACGTGAAATGTAAAAATGTACCCAACACATTTGAGTGACGTTTCAAAACGTTAAATATCATTCTTTTTACCCAAAATTTTTGAGTGACGTTTCGGAACGTGAAACATAATATTTTTATTTTGCGCACAACAATTCAACATTTCAATGTCATTACACTGCATTATACATTTCCCTAGTCATTTCATTTAATAGTTGTCTAAATGTACTTTTATTGATGGATCTGAGGTGCTTCTGAATACGTTTCGGAACGTGAAACATAATTATTTTTATTTTGCGCACAACAATTCAACATTTCAATGTCATTACACTGCATTATACATTTCCCTAGTCATTTCATTTAATAGTTGTCTAAATGTACTTTTATTGATGGATCTGAGGTGCTTCTGAAGCACAGCGTCACTTTCTGACGCGACGTTGACGTGTCCACATTTCATACAAGCTTTTCACTGCATTTATACCTGCGTCACTGACACGTCCATTTCTGAGGTGTCAGACTATTCCAATAACCCACGTGTCATTTTTGTAGTCAACTTCCAGTCTTTTTCAGACATGTCCAAATGAGATGCACTCCCCTTGTGTCTTCATCATGTCACTTTTCACCATGTCTCAAAAAGACTGCATTCTGACGTTATAAACAACATGTCAACTCAGTGAATTTTTTTGACGTGATGAACTGTGCTGCACTCGGTTTTCCTGGGTATGTTTTCAAGAAAACCAATGAATTTGATATTATGCTGTTTCTTGCACCAGAAAAGATGTGAAATTCACAACAGACAACAAATTTCAACCAAAGTCAAAACAAGAACATTCAAATGACAGTCAGAGAAAACTCATTAAAAATTAAATACATCAAGATCATGCAATCTACACTTCTTGACCTAACACCAAAAACATAACAAAAAAATGGATAAAAAAAACATTTCCTCAGCTGAAATTTGTTCCTCCTGAAATTAAAACTCCAAGAAACATTGTCCAACTTGGGGGAAAACACCTGCTTCAAATATCCTTCCCTTCCAAATCCCTAAACCTACAAAAAATCCTTTCCACAAATTCTGAAAAAATGCAAACCACTAAAAAAATTGACCTTTGAAAAAATTCTTCACAAAAGTAATCACCACCCAGCAAATAATTTGGCCGTTATCCGCTTGCCTTTACCCACTAAAGACGGCCTTATAGACGTCCAGAGTGGACGTCTATCCAGGCAGCCACTGAGACCATAAAAAGCGGGCATTATACCCGCCTGG
>CAJPEX010001467.1:0-56977 GCA_905338405.1 Notodromas monacha | reverse complement strand
AAAGATCTATGATACGGATGATTTAACTGATGGTCTTGCAGCTCTGGATTACATTAAACAAGAAGAAAATGAAAATGTAAGAGACTTTGCCTTGAGATTGGATTTGGCTTCCTCAAAATTAGATGCCGAACATACACCTGAAATTAAAGTTTTGCGACAAGATGGCATGATAACTTTAATTGCCAACCCTATGTACAAACAAGAAGAGATACTTGCTCAGTGCCGTAGTACATTCCTGGCAGAAATTAAATTAAATAAGTTCATTAAAGGACTTTTGCCTATTATACAAAAAAGGATGCCCAAAGTTCCAGATACTTATAAAGAAGCAGTAGAAAAGGCAAGGAAAGCCGAAAAAATTCTCATAATGACAGGAGAACTATTGTATGCCTGTTAAACGTATACCATTTCCACTAATCCCAGTAAAAATCATCCTCAACAAAATACCCAGAAGAGAAATATTCCTGGTAAAAGTAATCCTGTTCCATTGAGCTCTCAAATGTGTTATGCCTGTGGAAAATACGGTCATCATGCCGCTGATTGTACTGGAAATAGAAATTACCAATCTCAATCCAGAACCCAATATAATAGTAGACCTGCTATGAATAATTATCGCAATTACCAGCAAAATTATCCTCCTCCTCCTCCACGCATACCCTATCGTCGAGTAGATGGAAGAATGTGTGCCCCATGGATGAACCGACCTACACGGGGTCGTTCCCCTTTCCAACAACCACCAATGAATGTGGGACAAAGAAATAGGCCCCAAGGGCAGGCCCAAAATGTTAATGCAGGACGCCCTCCTGCTCGCGGATATCCATCCCTCAGAAGGGGCGCCCCCACAAGATTGCGCCGCCCATCAGGCAGGAGAGGTGGACCAGTAAGAAAAAGTAACAATAATATTACAGTACCTCAGGATGAATTTGGAGAATATGCCGAATTTAATGAGCATTTGTATAATGCTATTGAAAATTGTTTACAATTAGATGAATATCCCTACGAAGAAATAGAATACTTAAATCCTGAAGATCAATATTATAATGGATACTATCCAGACAAAGAGGAAGATAACTATGATGAATACGCCGAGTATTGCTATCCAGATAATACCGCCAAAAGGTTTGAACAGAATTACGAGGTGGAATGCAACAATGTTCAAGACAATAGTCAGGGAAACAATTATTAACCGGGAGCGCACAAGTTTCGCGACTTCCGGTAATACCTATCTTCTTTGACCGAAATGATAAAAAAATTGAACTATTAATTGACACCGGATCCAAAATATCTTTATTAGACAATTCCTTGAATACAGACACTATTTCCCCTAGCAATATAGTAATTAATACCTTAAAAGGAAGTAGTATACCAGCAATAGGAAAGGTAAATAAACCTATCCTATATAATGATAAAACTATTGATAGATGTACCTTCTTATTAATTGAAAATATCAAAAATCCTAACTTCGATGGAATTCTAGGGTCTGATTGGCTTAAGCAAAACTCTGTGAAAATCTGTTATAAAACTAACAAAATAATTGTAAATAATTTTTATATTCCAATTACGTTAAGAAATTCTTCTTTAAGAAATTATCAAATAAATAATAATCCTAGCTTTTGTCTATATCCTATTTGCAAAGAAACCATTCCTTCTCAATCACACATGCTAATAAAACTAAAAATGTCTTTAGAAAATACAAAACAATTCAAGAATAAGGATATCTTAATTAATCCTGCAATAGGACCTGATCAGGATATTATTATCGGACGATCACTGTTGACTGTTTCTGAAAATGGATTCGTGTATGTCTTCTGTATCAATCTGAGTAATGAAATTGCTATTCTAAATCCCTCACTAAATATAGCCTCAGCAGAATTGTTTAGTGAAGAATATCTCGTAGCCCATATTTCCCAAGATGAGAATCATCATCCCAATATCCATATTCATGGATTAGAAGATGAAACAGAAGAGACTACTGAAACCATGATTCAGTCTAGCTTAATTAAATCTAAATGTCCCGCAAATTTAAAAGGACGAGTAAAGAAACTTCTCGATAAATATTCTGAAGTGTTGGCCAGAAGAACTGATACTTTAGGATTATGTGATATTTATCAACCCACTATTCCCCTAGATACTGATGAACCCATCAATACTAAACAATATCCTATCCCTCATTTTCAGAGGGATGTAATGAATAAATTTGTAGAAGACATGAATAACCAAGGTATAGCTTGTCCTTCTACTTCTCCTTGTAATTCTCCTACCCTTATGGTCAAGAAAAAGGATGGAGGATGGAGAATGGTCGTTGATTTTCGTAAACTTAATGATCATGTAATTACTGACCCTCATTCTCTACCTCGAATACACCAAATATTTGAAGAACTCGGCAAAGCAAAATATTTTACAGCTTTGGATTTACTGCATGGATTTTATAATTTAGTTATACACCCTAAGGATAGGCATAAAACAGCATTCTCAACCCCTTCGGGGCATTATGAATTTATACGACTACCCATGGGATTAAAGAATTCTCAGAGCATTTTTCAAAGAATGATGAATCTAGTGTTAGATGGCTGTCTTGGTAATCATGCCTTTATATATATAGATGATATAGTAATATATTCAGCAGATGCAGAATCACATGTAGAACATTTAGAACAAGTATTCAAACAAGTTAAAAAAGCTGGACTAAAAGTGAAATTCAGTAAATGTCAATTTTTCTTAGATGAAATCAAATATTTAGGTTTCTTAATAAGCACTAATGGTATTCGTATTACCGAAGAAAAATTGAAAGCTGTCAGGGAATTTCCCACTCCCATTAATGTTAAAGGAGTACAGGCATTTTTAGGTCTTACAGGCTATTTTAGATCCCACATCGAAAATTACGCAACCATAGCTAAACCTCTGCACAATCTTCTCATAAAAGATGCAGGATTTATGTGGGGAAAAGAACAAGAAAATGCAGTCAAGCATCTCAAAACTTGTCTTATGACAGCCCCCGTTTTGGCTTTCCCTGACTTCACTAAAGAATTTATTTTAACTACTGATGCATCAAATATAGCAATAGGAGCAGTTTTGACTCAAAAGGATGGAAAGAAAGAAAAACTAATTGGATGCGTATCTCGATCGCTGAATGCCACTGAAAGCAAATATCCAAATACAGACAGGGAAATACTTGCTGTATTTTACGGTGTGCAGAAATTCTGCTCCTTTTTATGGGGTTATCCTTTTGTGATAAAGACAGACCACATTGCTATCCCCTTTTTAAGTAAACAAAGACACAATGACAGTCAGAGAGCCATAAAATGGTTTATGACTTTAAACAAGTATAATTATACAGTTGAATATAAAAAAGGAAAGAACATCCCTCACACTGATGCCTTATCCAGGTATCCACCTATTAAAAAGATGTGCAATTACTTATTGCCTTCTTATTTCCTTGATGACTTAAAACCTTATGTCCCTTTAGAATTAATAACAAATTACCTTCAGCTGATCCCAAAGGAAAAATGGCCTACCGGAAAAGATTTTGTAATAAAAAATAATAAATTGTATAAATTAACTGAAGCAGGAGAAAGATTATGGATCCCCCCAGAAATACAAAATTATATCATGGAACTATATCATAATACTCCTACCACCGGACATCCCGGAATAGACCGTACTGTATTCTCCCTAAAGGAAAAGTTTTATTGGATTAATTTAGAACATGACGTAAATGCCTTCATCAAAAATTGCGACATCTGTCAAAAATTCAAAACGTATAGGCACAATACTCCCATGATGTTGTTACCTATCCCAAGCAGATGTTTTGAAGAAGTTAGCCTTGATTTAGTAGGACCTGTCCCTATTAGTGGTACAGGAAATCGGTATATTTTAGTAATTCAGGATAGATTATCCCGATGGATTTAGTTTATCCCTTTAAAAAATGCTACCACTGAAGTAGTAGCTAAATCCTTCTTGGATGATTGGGTATGTCTTTTTGGAGCCCCTAAAATTATTCTTACTGATCGTGGAACTAATTTCTTTAGTCGTTAAAAGTTTCTTAATCGGTTTCGAAATCCTTCATTGCGGGCATGGTGGTGGCGAATAGTAGGAGTTCGTTTACCAGTTTTACTTTCTAGTGTGTTTCTTAATGTACTTATAAATCGATAATATTCCGATCCCACAAATCGCAGTAAATGGGATCACTTAGTTAAATTAGCCGCTTGGGTCCATAATACCGCTAAGCACAAAGCTATTCAATTGTCCCCTTATGATAATCAGTGACCTGTTTTTGGATTAGATTTAACCCAGGGTACTTTACAAAGACTATGGTTACTAGTACACCTATAATTTCTAAAACAAGTTTTCTTTAATTGGTTGAATTTAAGAAACTCTCTTTTTAGACAAGAAGCTTATCTCTCACAATTTAATAAGAAAATGAAACCTCCTTCATATAAAATAGATGATCTGGTTTTATTAAGAACTCACGATTTTCTAACATATGTTGGGAGAAAATGGTCTCAAAAATATAAAGGTCCATATAGAATTACGCAAATCATAAACCCAGTATCATATCGTATTAAAGATCCTACGTCAATGTGGTCTGACGTTGTTCATGTTAGTTACCTCCGACCTTATTATAGCCTCACTATTCCATTACAAAGAGTGACAATTGACAAAGACAATATATCCATTAGGGCAAATCCTCCTCATAGCTACAATCAGGATAGATGTGTTTCTAAGCCTTCTGATGAGATTGTAGAAGAAACCTTTCTGGAAAACGATGAGACTAACGTCACAGAAGAAGAGATCATAGAAAAGAAAAAGTTAATACCCCGTATTATATTATCTCCTTTAAAATCTGTAGCTCCCACGCAAAGAGGTACCTCAAACCCCTTATCAACAACCTATTTCTCCTAAAGTACCTTCTGCCCCATCTAAAACATTTCTAGAACAAGCAAGAAATTTTTATAGAGGAACCAAAGAATTCTTTGAAACCATTACNATATTATCTCCTTTAAAATCTGTAGCTCCCACGCAAAGAGGTACCTCAAACCCCTTATCAACAACCTATTTCTCCTAAAGTACCTTCTGCCCCATCTAAAACATTTCTAGAACAAGCAAGAAATTTTTATAGAGGAACCAAAGAATTCTTTGAAACCATTACTGATGTGATTGGAGATGATTTTGTAGACGAAGATCCCTCTTTCAAACAGACCTTTGCCAAAGGACAGAGAAGTACTCCAGTACAAGAATGACAGCAGTACGGACCCCGTGCCTTGTCCGGATTGGATACGAAAAATATTCTTCCCACAAGAACACGCCAAGGACGAGAAGTTATCAACCCCATTGAAGGAAGACAGCGTGAAAGCAGACAGCAAGTACTGGAGGAAAGAAGGGCAGTACCTGCGTTGGACTCGTCCATGGAAGAAGAAAAATTATCTGAAGCAGTGAAAAGTACTGGTGAACAATGAATATCAAGATTACTATTATACTTTTCTTATTGACCTCAATCCTACAATACTCTAATTCCATTATTATTGAAGAACTCCCTGAAAATAAAGGAATTATTGGTAATACCAAACAAACCAATATTTTCTCTCCCATAAGGAATTTCCCTGGGAATAAAGGAATCGCTTTCTCAGAAATGTATCCGAAATGTATTCTCAAAACAAAATGGACAATAGAAAAATCGTATCCTATTGGAGAAATTCAAAGTAAAGCCTATAAGTTAGTTGAAGAAATAAACCAAGACCTATTGTCGGTATCTGGACCTAACTATATTAGGTAAAATAAACTCCTAATTAATGGTATGCAGTCAGCACTAAATACTTGAACTTCAATAAATACCATGTTATATGACCAAGCTTTTATTTATGAGAAAATCCCATCCTGTGCTTTTTCCTTTTTCTCCAAGAAAAGTTTAAAAGACAGAATGAAAAATATACCTGCTGCTGGAGCTATTTTCACCTCCAATAGAGTTATATTAAATGCACCCGCACCAAGTGATTACTTTAAGAACATAGAAGGACTTGTAGAAGACTATAATAAATTAAGTCAAGAAATGCGCGTCAACATTTCAAGTGACGTATTCGAGACAATTACCTTGTCTATACATACTCAATTAAATAATCTTAATTCAATATTAAAAACAATAATTAATAATGTGGAATTCCAAAACGATTTAAAATTCCCGAGTAGTTTAATAACGCCAAATAACATTAAAACTGCTCTTACCAAATTCCTGGCTAATGAAAATAGTGCCTTGACAGCTGCGGAATTAATCAATATCATTCACACAAACCCCTTAACTGTTGGCGCATTTTTTGGGTGCACAACTAACTCTTCTTCGACTTTACCTTTGTCATGTATGTATCATTTAATGACCATAATTCCTATATTAACAGAAAAATCATTTTTTAATTTATTCAAAGTTCATAGCTTACCTATCTTGGAAGAAACTTATTTGGGAAATCCAAAGTGGAAACAAGTAAAACTAAAAGAAGACTTCTTACTGATGAATACTGATCAAATCCTAGGATTAGAATATGACAAATTACCTAATTGCGTTGATTCAATTGACTTTTCAAGATGCCAATTATGTAAGTTTAATATTATGCCAAATAGGCCTGCAAATGAATGTCTACAGGCCCTACTTAAGAATAGGGAGGAAAAAGAAATAAATCAAAAATGTATACTCAAAAATGTCCCTACTCCTGAAGTCAAATTCTTAAGATTAGATGAAGATGAATTTGCTTTTATAAATCCTAAAGAAAGTCGGGTCACACAATATTGTCCAGACCAAGGAAATGGCCCCACTCAAAACTCATATGAATTACCCCACAGTGGAATTATGAAATTTCATAACTCTTGTCAATATACTATGATAAATGGTCCTGTTTCTGATTTAGTAACCAATTTAGATATAGAAGGAGTTGAATTAAAAACAGTCACCAAAATAACTCCAGAATCAGACAAACGCAAAGTAATAGATGATATTAGTGAAGTGCAAATGCATTTCAGAGATTATGGACATATTTATCTGCTAGGTTTGTCAATTACATCTATGATTATCATGTGCTGTTTATTATATTTTTGCTAGGCAAAAATGAAGGTATATTTAGTTCAGAGGAGAGCTAATCAATTAATTAGACAAATTGAAAATGTAGAGTTAATGCCTCCTCAACCTGCTAGAATATATCCTTCCATAAAGTTCGTATAAAGAAATAAAAAAGAGATTTCGAGTGTACGCATCTTACTGTTGGAATTCAGATTCACACCAACAGTATAGACAGTACAACTCAAATCCCCCAATCCGCACGTAGTCATACTCGGTATTTTCCTCTTGACGTCATCCTCGTAGAATTCCAATCCCCCCAAGCTGCTAGAATCAGCCATGAACCATGTATTTAAGTCAATGGTTCGCAGCTCATCCTAGCTTATTGGTAACAATTCGTATTCTCTGCAAATTTTGGGCTGTCCCTCCTGGATGATAGAATGCCGGTATAAGCACGTCCCAGTTTGGATGTTTACTGTAAAGCCTAACGTACAAACCGGAAGTGCAAATCCCAGATTTCAATTTTTTGTGTCCCCTCTTAAAAATCCTGGCACGTTTGGATCCGATCCCGTATCACTTATATCTCACAGTGAACTGGATGGGCACAAACAAGCCAGAACCCCTGACAAGGTTCAACCCGGGACCAAAAATTTGCAATTTCTCAAACGGTGGCACTCCTTACCAAGTAGACTATCTTGCTGGGACAAAATTACTATGTTTTGAACCAAAGATTTAAACTAGAGCAAAAAAACTGCTAAAATTGCCTAGGGGTCCGCATTCTATTGAATAGCATTCAACCTCCAAGGCGAGAAGAGGGGTCCGCCTGTCGTAAAACGCATCAGAGAATTGACGCTTTGCGCAGATGCGGCAATAAAACTTGCCGACTTCCTGGCTTCCTAAAAAATAGCAGTGATGCCAAATAACCCAAAATTTCTAAAATAGCAAGAAAATACCTACTTACTCTATGAAATTGCTCTTTTATATAGATGAAGTATATATATAGATTATATATATATATGTATCTGAGTAACCCTGTGTATATATATATGATGTGAAAAGGAAATACAGTATATGTCATATGTATATTTAGATATTTGTGGCAAATGCGATTGTATTAGATGTATTTTCTTGTATAGAAGAAATGACTGGAAGTTAGTTGAATAATTAAGAAAGGAAAAATAAATAAATAAACAAGTCTCAAAAAATTGTTGTAAAGATTTTTATTCAACTTTCTTTCTCATCAACTTTGCGCGATTTTCGCGGGAACCAAAAAACTATGTGCTCAACATCGATTCCAAAATACAGGGCAAATCTGCCAGTGGCTCCCTTCCCCCTTCAACTTCAAATACGCGATTTCCTCCTTCTTTCATAGAAACGACACAAGAAAAGTTTATTTTTTCCTCTTGCCCGTTTTTTAAGCTGTGAACGCTTTTTCGCATTTCCGCGCGATTTTTGGTTATTTTTACTTTTTTTTTTACTACTACGCCGTCGTTACTCAATACGGATGATGCGGAACCATTGTGTTTTTGTTCTTGATGTGAAATCAGCGACAAAGCATGAAGATCAATACTTTCCATACCCGAATCATTACGATCACTTGTGGTATTTAAAGTTGAATTCCGCGTTTCACTAGCCACACTCTGGAGTTCCACTACTTCCGGAGTCGAAGTTTGTTGCTCCCCAATTGGTACCTGTAGATAGCATAAACTGATTAAAGATTTTTGTTTATATTCCGTTTTATTTTCAAACTTACCTCTGTATAATTGCGACGATGTCTCCAGTTGATGGCATATTCTCTGACCATATAAATGATCAGTCCGCTCGCAATGCCAACACAAATTCCAACCACCAACAACATTATCGCGATAAAACTTGAAACCCCTGCAACTACTTGATTGTAAACTTGGTCTTGATGTTCGAATGCTGTGTGATTTTGTGAAATGTTGGAGCTGTTAAAAGGATCCCCTGCTCCAACAATGGACTCCTTTGGAAAAGACACCTTATCAAGAACCCTCTCTGTGACCGGGAAAACTGGATTTTCAATGGAGATCCCCTCGAAAATGGGAACACTGCTGAAGCCTGGAGCAACTGTTGTCCGAACCACTGACAACACCTGTCCTGCCAATTTACAGCAACCTCCCTCAAGAGAAATGGAAGAAGCCTCCGCATCTCCAATACAATCTACGTCACCATCAAGGACAACCACCTACAAAAATCAACAGTGCACTATTCTCAAAGATTGTATGTTCGCAAATATTCACTTTCTTACCTTTACTTGGTTAAATGCTGCGCAATTTAAATTAAGCTCCGGACCAGTCAATTTAACAATTCCATCATACGCAGTAACTTGACAAACCCCTTCCTTGCATAAATCATAGCAAGTCCAGTTTTCGCCAATTAATGCGCAATTTTCACTTTGAGCATTCGAGATATATTTATTAAAAATAATACAAGCTGCTAAAACGAAAAATTTACCCGCCAGCATCTTGTTTGCAAAATTGAAAAGTCCTATGTTTTTCTTGAACACTCTGCAAAAAGTACGCACTACGTTTCTCCGCAAAAGTTGGAATCTGAATGGGAGCAATGGGAACAAATTCACTTGAAAATCTGTACATGCAAATTTGCACGTACCTGTGAATGCAAAGGAATAACCTTGTTGCACTTTTCTCACTTCAAGGATTGCTGCATTTAAATAGAGCAAAACATTGCCATACGGCAGCAAAGTTAAAATAAGAAAAAGCAAGCTTTTTCTTCTTTGTGCCAGGTGATTGTTGTCAGCTGGTTAAAAACGTGCTCTAACTTTCCTTCACCCCTCGCCCCACTCATTAATGTGGATGGCCGCGCATGCGTGCGCAACTGAGTTTCCCTCATTACCTGCCCTAATTGTAATTCTCCCCAGGCGGTCGACCGCCCCATAAATTTAACGAATACTGTGTTGCGGAATCCGTGTGTGTCTCCTTTCTTTGTCTGGCTGGATGGTCATCGCCGAGCAATGACCCTGTACTGTCTGGTTTTACTGAAGTTAATAAAAGGCCGTGCAAGGCCCAGTAGAAAGCAGTGGTAAAGATACCCTCGGAGAGAACTGTATGCGCGTATATATCGGAGCTGAATAAATACTTGTAAGTCAAACTTGCGTGTGTTTATTATCATAAAAATTGTCTTGAGTACTTAAGGTACTCGGTCCAGGATCCACCTGGTAAAGGAGGTTCGAACCTTTGAAAAATAATTGTAGGCATATTTTGTGGTCATCCTCTTAAAGGTTTTCAATACAAACTAAAAATTTGTATTGATTGTAAAACCACCAGTGTACGACAACAGTTCATACATCGTCGGAACCCTACTTTATAGTCGGCATTGCCTGGATGCTCCAGTCTGAAAACATACGCTTTATTTCCGATTGTATCCTTATTGTTCAGCATCCTGTGTAATCTCTACATTTTTGCATCATGCGATTCGTAATTACTTTTTTGGTATCATTGTTTTTAGGATGTTAAAGATTATCTATGCTTAACACTTTTCATTGATACTGTATCAGCACTTGAAAATTAAAAATGTATTTATTTGTTGAGGTTTGGTACGCTGTAGCGGTCTTTTACAATTGATCTCTCATTTTTATGTAAACAGGAATTAGTTTATTGAGAAGTGGTTGGAGTACGACTGCCCGTTTTATCGATGAAAATATTCGATTGGTCGACAAAATTAATTGATATTTCTGCTGTCAACAATTGGAGTTATAATTACTGTAAAAAAAATCGTCGAGCTTTCTCCGGATTTGACGGACAAGAAGTCAACATTTTCCTCATAGTGGTTGCCATCCTGTATTCACATTGTGAAAATGTCAGAAAGTGGTGAAACTCTGAACCCGAGTCTGGCTCCTGCTGAATCCCGGTCTTGTCCCTCGGACATTGCTTTTTGGCAAATCGAGCCGATTTTGAGCAGCATTGCGAATAACTCGTACGAGTTATAATAAACTAAATATTCTTCATGCAGAAATTACTTTCCCGGTGATTTATTTCTCTCGACAAGGTTTTTAATTTGGAAGATGAGGGTCGTTTGCATGTTTGGTAGCATCAAAGACTTCGTTCTTTATTGCTTCTTATCCTGCATAAAGAAAATTGGATCGTGTCGGGCTATTCCGGTTATTCGCGCTCGGGTATTCATTGATCTGGACGCACAGATTTATTTCACTTCACTGCATGTGTCCTGCGAATTCTGTCAGATATATTCAGCTATCTGCGTGAAAATTTCGAAAGATTTGGCGCTGCAAGAGACCTTATCTGATATGATGTCGTCGGTCGCATTCACAGTGCTGTGCAGCAAGGGAGGATTCTCCGCCAGCAGAGAACAGGGGGGGGGGGGGGGGGGGGGATCGTACGGACCCTGTGCCTTGTCCGGATTGGATACAAAAAATATTCTTCCCACAAGAACACGCCAAGGACAAGAAGTTTATCAACCCACAGTTCGGTGCAGCAAGGGAGGATTCTCCGCCAGCAGAGAACAGGGGGGGGGGGGTGAAAGGGGACGTATTCTGTTGAAATCTGATGTGCGGTCAAAGCTCTGCAGTTCCGTGTACCTTCTGCGTGTTCCGAAATGATGAAAACGCTGCAATTTTCAGTTGCCGTCATCCGAGGGACGGGTCGAGCAGGAGCAACTCGTCTCTCGAGACCCTGGGATTCCCTTCGGACCGTTCCCCTCAGCCATTCAGCTCCCTGGTGTTGTGCACACAAAAGACCCTGGGCACGTCAACCAGCAGTCATTCGGTAATCCCGCATGTATACGCTCTGAAGCTGTAATCGAATACTAGAAAATTTGTCCTGGCCCTTCACTCGCGGGGGGCTACACAACATTGCTCGTTACGCCTTTGTTCGAGCTTGATCCTGCGTTAAAAAAAAAATTATCTGCTGAAGAATTGTCTTTTGCTACGCTGCAGCTTGAACATTAAAAAAAATCCTGACGTCATCTTCTGCTCTAATATTGCTCATTATTTCTCAATCTCTAAAACGCTGGAGTGCATGGAAAACGCACAGCTTTTCTCTCTAATACTTGGATTCTCAAAAACTTCGCAATCCATTTCTTTAAAAACACACCCAAGTCGCTGCAATGTAGTAATTTAACACTTTTTGGTCCCTTTTCAAAGCTGAAATGCTACATGTTCTTGAATATAAGATAAACCTTACGTTCTCCGCCTTCGGAACGGGAAAACAGATACATGCAATTTTCAAAAATCTGAGGCTCACTGTCACTCTGCTTCGAAATGTGCCACAGACATTGTTATAGAAGACGGACGATGCATTGTTCAAGAGTCTCGATGACTATGTAAATGGCGAACTAAAATGTGCACCAATTTCTAAGTTACGTCAGCCTCAAACGTAGTAGTGAAATGTTCTGCCGAACTTCAATGAAATATATAATAAAGAGATACATTACTGCCCCAATGAACATTTTGAAAGGAAACTGCCGTAATTCGTGAGAGTAATGATACTTGAAAATAGTCTTGTTATCGAGGACACAGTCGTTTTCAAGACACGTGCTGGGATTTTCCAAAAATTGTATGCACATGCTACATGCTTGATATCCATGGTGAAACCACAAATGAAGAAAAACAACGACGCTGGGCATAAACGAATATATAAATAAAGATGCATTTCGTTCTTTTCTCGAAATTAGTTTCTGCGGACGATATCTGCATTCCGAATCATAAATAGTTTAGACATGACTACAGTAGTTGCTGTTGCTTTACCGTTTTATACTGCAACAGAGTTTACGAATAGGGAGTTCGCGTTTTTGGAAAAAATAAGTGAAGCTTTGCAATTCTGAATTATTGATGTTTTACCAGATGACAACTTTCACGAATGGTTTGCTTTTTAATCATGACTGAATTTACACAAATCCTGTAATGAATTCACAGAAATCCTGTAAATTCGCAGTGAATATAACATTTATTTGCAGCCCGAGGATTTTCGCCAGGTTCACTTTGAATCCATGACTTTCGCACAATAAGCGACTAAGTTTTCTTTTCCAGTTTCTACCTTCGATTCAAGTGTGTTATAAACAGCGACCCAGCGATGACGCAAGAAAATGCACCGAAATTGTAAGCAAAACGATTTCATTATTATAACGCACGTTGTTAACCTTTTGTGGGTACTATACATCATTATTACTGAACCCATGTTCAAAAGCCGAACCGCGCTTCACCAAACAAAATTTTTCCCGAACGACTGATTTAAGAGCTCATAATTTTCTCGCGCTTGTTTGATGAATAGCGTGGATCCAAAGAGATCCTCAGATGTTCATGGCTTAATAAAAGTGAGCAACTCGCGGCTTCCTTTGCGAAGAGACTCGTGAATTCTCTCAGCGGGGTTCGGCCCACTGATTCGGTCGATTTCCCTCATGAATCTCAGAATCTGATTTGAAAATAAGTGTTCCTGGAGTTTAATATCGGGGGGGGGGGGGGGTTAAATGACGTAGAAACGTCGGTTTCTCTGTTTCTTCCTGCTTTCTTACATGTTCTCTGCTTATGTTGTTTGTTTGCGTATTTTTCTTGTCTTTCAAATGTAATGGAACATGGTCTGGTTCACCCGTATTTGGAAATCATATTGAGCCGCAAGTTCTTGTATGTTTAGAGAATCCGACGTGAATTTGAATTCCTCCGCTTCTATCAGAATCGACGCAAATCTGTTGCATTGTTTTAACTGAAGCATGATTATGATTAGTGTACCTCACTTGCTGTTCCAAGCAAACAGGAAAAGGGGAAACACACGAATGAGCATGAAGTCTTCACCGCGAGATGATATGCGTGGATGGACTCCCTCGGAAATAATGTGTCACAGCAGAATTTTCTGTACCATAAATTGTTTTATCATTCCCAGTTGAACCTATGCTGTAACCTGAGATGGCCCGCGTCCCACAAGAATCAAAATCACTTTCCCCCGTCAAAATTCGGGAGATAAGGACGTGGAGACAAAATGAAATTGACGCGAAGTACTGGTACAATAGTAATGCTGCGTTCCATTAGAGAGCTTTTGTTCTTCATCCACTCTGTGCCTGGAAAAATCGTGCGAACATTCAGAAAAATTATTCAGGCACATTTCACAACGCATTCTAAAGGATCAAGTGTGCCACCTGTCGAACTCATGGGAGATACACACCGTATCTACGAGGAGAATATTGTATTCCTTCCGCCGCCAGGAAGTTTTTGCTTCTCATTATAAACTAAGAGGAACAAAACATCCGGGATTAGGGATTTTTTTAAGTTTTTTTGAGCGATATTTTCGTGGCACTAGATTGTTTTTCGTCTGCCCAGCTCTCTATTAAGCTGTCATCAGCTTCTCAATATTCAATATTCTGGGCATCACAGTTTCCCGTTATAATACTGTGTTTGCATAAGACGGAAGAGAGAGAGAGAACCTGTAATTCAGGCGTAAATCGGCAAAACGCTTTACATCTTAAAAGATTAAATGACACGCTGAATTCTGGATTTTTTCGCAGCAAACTCTTTGGACGATTGCCATCAGTGAGAGAACCTTTGGTGTGAATTATACCACCGCATCACTCCGATTATCCGGGTATTCGATCAAGTTTGTCGATCTTCATTTAATGAGAAAACGAAGAAGCCTTCATGCATGTAGTAACTTCAACAAGATCTGTCTCATTTCATTCCGAACGAATCGATTTATCCAAGAGGATGAACTTCAAGATTTGCGGGAATATTCGAATGTACAGGTCATTATTGATTTTTTTTCTCTCTGTAGAATACGATGAAAGGCTGAATGCAGTGCTGTATTCGATTGCCATTTATTTTCGTTATCCAGGAAAACGCATCCTCTCATTAAAACTGATTTTCGTAGTTATACAACATCGACACTCGGGATGTCGCTGTCCAATGCGAAAATTTCATCGAGAAAATAATTTTCTGTTGGAACATTTTCCAACAATACTAGCTGTACTGAAGATCTGCCCGGAAGACGGAAATCACAGGATCAAAAAATAACCGGAAGCGATGTTCCGAGCCAAACCTGACTCGAAGGACCCAGTTTTTTTTTTTTTTCGGCGCCTGAAGCATTCGCAGCTCGTCTTCGGCATCATAATCTTTCGCCGTTCTTCGCAACATGCACAAGAGCAGGTCTTATATGACTCCCTGCCAGTGCAATCCCCTCTCGGTAGGCATCCGCTGCTCGACGGTGTCTCTGCGGCCGTTAATCATCCGCTTTCCATGTATCATCCCAAGAGGTGCCTTGGTAAAAAAAAATTAAAATAAAAGAATAAAAACCTGGGCGAGAATAAGGTCTTTCAAATTAGGAGCTGCTCCTTCGGAGGTAAATACCTCGTAATTACGGCGGAAATAAACCCGGTCCCCCCCTCTTTCACCCTACTCAGCGCTGGCGAAAGATATTACAACTGTATTCTGCATCAAGTTATTTACGGGTTAATCGAGAAGTTCGGTTCAGGGCTCCGAACTAGCGCGACGTGTATCCAAAGCTAAGACCGCCGAATTGCTGACGATTTCCCTCAATTTCTCCTCAAATGCAGAGTCTCCGGGGCTCAAATAAAATTCATTGACGATCCGGAGTTATTTTTGCTGTAGTATACATGCGTTGGTTATCTTCCACGCCACTAAATACCTCATGTAATTCATTTTATGATTACCCGTCAGCGCAATCGAATCAAGTTGCTCATACAGGATGTTGAACATTCGACCGAACTATATTCGTCATTTGTTGAGGGTGAAAACCGCCAAAAAAGCAGAAAATTTCAACAACAAAAAAGATGGCTGACATGCGTAAGATTGAAACTCCATTTATTTGGAAACTGTCATGAAAATTTAAATGGCACGGACTTGTTACGCGGATAAAAGAATGCATGGAATTCTAAAATAAACCCGACGAAATGCCGAAAAATGTTTCAGAGATGAGTGTCTCGAATCCTATGGCATTCGAGAAAAATCCTATGGGAGAATTTTCGTCTTCCTTGTTTACCCTGATTTGATTACTTTCCGTCCGATTTATTTCGAGCAAATTCCGTATTTTTTATTGTCCAGAACTTTTCTACGATTTGTACTGATGATAGCCAGGAGATCTAGCAAGTGGTAAGCAAGATTTTCGTTGTGGAGGGGGAGATCTTCGAGAATTGGTAAATTGGTACAGAATTTGAAAGAACGAGGATTGCGAGGTTACTCATTTATTTTAAGCAGAATATAATACGACACTTTTTGATGAAAAAATAAATAAAAATTGGAGAGGCCTAACTTTTTTGAGCGCATTTTTGTCTGGCCTAGGACTGCGTAAATGAAAATCCGATGCTATTCTTCTCGCATATACAGTAGTTGAAGCCTTGTTTTCGTTTAATGAACCATTGTTGATGTCGTAATTGTTTAGATTTTCCTGCGGAATGAGCAATTAATATATCACGGAACCGTTCCGAATCTAAATGAACCCCGAAAAATAATTTCGTTATGCATCGGCAATCTTTTGAACAATTGAAGGCGCGGAATTCTCCGGAGCGGAATTCATGATGGACCCTAGTATCAAGCGCCAGAGATGAACAAAAGATCGATAAATCATAAAAAAGTTTAATGATTTCCCCTTCTCATTCCGAGCATTTACAGGCGCGGGGATGGGGAAACGCAATCGTCTTCCTTGCCTCCATTTATCTCGTTGTGCATCCGCTGGCTCAGTCGTTCGGGACGCCCGTATTTTTGGCTCGCGCCCCTTCATAACTCCTTCGGCTGTCAGGCGGACATTCACAGGGAAGGGTGCCGCTCGCAGGCGGAGGGACTCGGTCACGTTCCGCGTTTGATAACTCATTTAATAATGACCAACAAAGCGAATTCTTCGGCTGCTGCCTGGTGGGACGGCATCAAGCGCGGATACATTCGTCCTATTGTTGTCCCTGCTTCTGGATACTGGAAGCGCATAATTCAACTCGGTTTCGCGTTTCCGCTCTTTCTTTCTCCATTTTTTTAAAACATTTATTTTGCGTTTTTTTTTATTTTCTCTCGGGGAACTCGAGTCGATTCTCCACTTGGTCATTGTCACCACGGATACATGCTCGCAGGCACCTGGCGCATTTTCCTTCATCACAGAATAGTATATCTGCTACGCTTCTGTCTTGGTGTTGCTGATGCCGACTGTCAACAAAAACGAAAGATTTCTCGAAAACTTCTTGTTCGACCATAATGCACGGATCACATTATTTTTTTTAATATTTACAGTAGTTATTTCAATTAAATATTGAGTCATCGTTGTGAGGCTCCTGTTTTTCTGTTGCTGACGACGGTTTAAGAATACGCACTGTATCTTGAAAAATTTCCATGCGACAATAATGCACTGGTCACCTTTATTTTTAAATAGTTTTTAAATTTGTCGTTTAATTAAAATAGTGAATAGTTGCTAGGATGCTTCCGTGTTCTTGTACAGGTCAGAAGTCACCAGGAATATTGTGTTGAAAATAGTTTCTGAAAAACTTGTTTTACTGGAATAGCGAGGAGTCGTGCGATGTTTTTGTTTTTGCTTTGCTGTTGAATGCTTTTTAAAGCCCGCCCTATATTTCTAATTGGAAGGATATGTGGACATATTTTCAAGTGAGCAACCTAAAAACCAACTTGATTGTACCAGAGTTTTCTTAGCGAACAGCTGGAATCTTACTAAAACTGGACAATGACTGCTATTGGACATACAAATGAAAAACAGCAGTACTGAGAACAAACTACTCCTGGTCTATAAAGAGTTGAGTTCTTGAGCATTTGCAAATTCGGGTGGCTGAGCATTAAAATTATCCTTTTGTCAGAATTGAACCCAACGCCAGGGGTTTAAATGAACTATTGTAGCTTGCAAAACTAAGAAGTCGATTTATTATTTTTTTGGTTTGAACCCCTCAGCCCTCATTGAATTGCACATCAATCCGTGATAACTAATCCTCATCGCCCGACTTCGATTCGTCGATACCGGATCGGGAACCCGGCCCGCAATTATGCTGACCGTTGTGTTGGGAAATGAAACCGCAGAAGAAGCATATGCTCTGCGCAGGGGTCTAAATAAGGGGAAGCGCGTGCGTAAGTTTTGCTGCTGATGATGACTTGGAAATTGGTGCGCGTACCAGGGCAGAGATGCAAAATGAACCATTTATTCATGACCCAACCTCACAATGGATCTTGGCGCAGGTGGCGTCGCCCCGTCGATTCATCACCGCCGGGTTCAAATATCGCTATTTCCTCGGAATGCCCTCGAAGCCATTTGACATCGACATACAACATTGGCACCTCTGCGGAGCACCAGTTGAAAAAATTCGTCTACTTTCATGTAAATGTATTGCTGTATACTGAACGCACAAACCTTTGGGATTTGGTACTCCAGTGATTGTAGGACGAATGTAACCATCAGAGGCCGCACAGTTACCTTTGAACAATAATTTTGACCTTTAAAAACTGGGCAATTTTACAAAAGAATGAGACACGAGGACGAAACCTGTTGAGGGTTCTTGAGGATAGGATGTCCCAATTACGTGGAAAATGTAGTGCAATATGCTTTCAGAGTTTCAGTCTCTCTCTTTATTATAATTTTCGAACTCCCTTCCCCGTAGTCCCAAGAGAATGTAAAAAAGAAGGAAAATTTATACTCTGAATGAACTTGAAAATAAATACTGTACTTAGTCCTAGCAAAGACATGTTATGCATTGTTATGTGAAGATTATAGAGAAAGGTTCCGTTTTATGTCACGTGAAAAGGTGTTGAAGGTATTCGGAACGATGAAATGGTTCTGTCGCATACACTTTTTTGAAGGCGCCGCCAAAAATATACTTCTGTCAAGGCATTTATGATTTTTAAAAAGTGGAAAAACTCTGCGAAGTGCCGTTACCTGCCTATACGACTTGAGTACGTCAGGCCACTTTTAGAGAATATACTGCAGTGCGGCATATATGTGAAAATATCAAGTGCATACCAACTAGAGTTTTTCAACGCATTTCTCCTGGAAAACAAGTACGGCCAATAAGCGCATGAACTCAGTGAGCAGCTTCACCCGACGTATTTGAATGTCTGAAACCCTGCTTTAAAAAAAGGCGTCGGATTTCCGTTCTTAGAAAAAAAGCCTATTTTTTCAAATTTCCTGTCTGGTTTACGTTGAGGAAACCTTTTCCGTACACGTGGAAATCCGAAACAATCCACTTCGACGAGGTCGCCGGGTTAAAGCCGCGTTCTGAAAGTCAAATTCGAAAGAATATGCGTTGCTTCTGCATGGAAACGTGAGGTGTTCGCTCTTGGCTCCTGCTGGATACATCGATGAATGGGAACAATCTCATTCCAGGCCCCAAATTCACCTCCCGAGAGTCGCACAAGAGACGACTGACTCGAATTTAATCCCGCCTAATGATCACCGGTGTGATTACAAAAGCCGCGTGTAACACCTGCGAGAAATCACAAATTGGGGGATTCGCGACGAAATTTCTGACTAATAAGCTTGATCACTTCTGAGCCGGCGGCGTGCGCCCGACTCTCGTTCCAGGGCATTAATAGTCATGTGTCGGAAATGGAACGGAATAATGGGCGAAAATACAAGACAACTCAATAGCAAGGCAGATATCACAGGCTATTGTGGCACGCAGAGAAGGCCGAGTCCCACTGCGCCAGCGTGAGAAGGTTCGGCACAAAATTCTTGTCACGAGTCTCAAACATACAACGGAATGACAATTTATCTTGAGATAAATTCGAATCTGTTGTAGCCTCTGCAAAATTCACCTAAGTATAGTCCGGACATTGCAAAAAAATAAAAAATAAAACAACGCGGGAATGTCATGTATCGTATTTACCCAAACACCAAACGCCCTATACGCGCATCAGCAGTTTTCGAACAATAATTTTATATGAACCATTCCCCTGTCTAAGACGCGCAATCAAACTTTCAGTACACAAATCTGGCACGGAAAATATATTATTCATACAGACTTGTTGATTGATGTTATTTAGATGCAAATTTAATCGCTTTCTCAAAATTAAAGACTCAGGTACTGAATGTGTAATATCGATATCTGAATGAGCCTCAGCTCCTTTGCGGAGGATCTCTTGCTAATTTTTTTTATTTATTTCAAGCATGATTCGCACCAAAGTATTCTCGAATAATTATCAGAAATCGCGTACCCGCGCAAAACACACACCCCACTTTTTTCTTGACGTTTTTTTGCGTTGAAATAACGTGGTTCTCCTGTAAATGCATCGCTCAAGAGTCTGGGACGCAGTACATAGAGGGTGCTGCTTATACTTGAGTTCAAATGGGAGAGCCCTATTCTAGGAAAAATAATACAAACCCTACTTTTTCCAAAAAAAGCACCGGGAAAGTTATCACGAGTTTTCCTGCATGTTTTTTTATTTGATTTTTCAGAATTACTGTATAAGGATTTTTGACCAAGTTTGTGTACCGTAAGCTATCCGCCATTTCACATAAAAACAGCACGGCAATTTATACACAGGAGGCAACCCATGGACACCATGGTCCAGCTGTATTGGCCGTATTTTCCCTTCGAAAATTTCCCATACTTATTGAGCCTGTACGCTCCTTTCCCCTCAGATGGTTACCCATAATCAAGGTACTGCATCACGCAAATCCGGTACTAATTTTATTTCTTCCTATTTTATGAAAGGCCTGACGGATTTAACTCGGTCCAGGCTTGCCCAAGATTTGTCGCAGCTTTGGAATTCTGATCTTGATTGCACGCGAGAACAACTAATGGTCAAGATTTTCTGATGATCCCTATGTTTGGCAGCGAGGAAGGTAGATGTTCTCGTTTAGCTTCCTACCAAAGAAACGGGAAATTCGAAGGAAACACGGCATTGAATGAGCCGTGATTCAAGAATCGATTGAGGCAAATTAGGCGGGATATCCACGAAGTTTCTTTCAGGCCCTCGGGGGAGTGTCCGGCGATCTTCGCGGCATTCACAGTAACTCCACGGCCTCACGCCACGGGCGAGAAAAATTCACGCTAATTATTTCAAAACTTTTCAATAGACGCCCTCTGCTCCAGCTCGGGGCTACCTGCGCAGGCGTTCACGAGCATAATCCAGATTAATGAGGTGGATCTGCACTTCCCGGGCCGGCAATCGGACAGTTGAGGGCTCGCGCGAAGTAATTTATTGCGCCTTTTGATCGTCTCTGGGATTAGGTTATCACTGCGAGGCACTTCCGAGGGTCAATGAATTCCGAATCCCGCAAAGAATCCGCACGACTTCTTGAATCGATCCCCCTCATTCGGGATGCTCTCGAATTTCACGGGAGGATTCTTGCTTTCGAAGATGCGATTGTTTCATCAACATGAACGAAGGATGAGCAAGGAACATTTCAACTAATGATCCCAGGAGACCCCCTCATACAGGAATATTTTACCAGTGGTACATTAGGAACTAGAATGTACAGTATTACGCAAGGTTTTCCTTCACGAAAAAATAACCTTACATGGATAGTGCACGACAGGTGCCTCCGGAGCATATATAAAATATGCCTAAGCAGAATTTGTAAACTTCTATAACCCCCCCATGAGCACAAAACCAGCGACTTGGAGTCAAGCATTAAAAAACCGATCAGCAGGTTTTTTCAGCGTCGAAACAGGGGTACTTGACCATCTCGTGTTGATTCGCCTATATACTGCATTGTATGGAATCTAGGAAAATTTTGAAAAACGCTTGAAAATCCCTGCTCTTAAGCAAGACTAAGCAAACCGTCTCGATTCCTGCTATTTCCTTTCAGATATGCAATCAAGTCCCCCTAAAATAGTACATGCGGTAACTTTCAATGACACATTGCCAAATCTAATTTAAAGTTCAATTTATTTGAAAATCAATGCCGACATACTGGCGTAAAATCGAGCACCATAATGAGCTGCGTGATAATACCGAAAAGTTACCAGGAAAAGTGGAATAGAATTAAAGGAAGAAAAACGTCGCAAATAGGTTCTTCAATATTCATTCCAAGATACCCTATAGTGTCCATCGAAAAACGATGCCCCTCGATGTCCGTTAAATTGTTCAAAACTTTAATAAATGCGAGAGTAAATGAATAACGTCCCAAGCAATAATAACATAGGGATTTTCTCTGCAACAATACTCGTGATAAAAATTAAAACAATTTGTTATGCGTTAAATACAAATTGTGAATTAGCAGCTTAAATATCGACAGAAATTCTCCAGGTGCTGCCAAGCAAAACTCGTCACATAGAGAATATCGCCGTTGAGAAATTTGTTGAAGATAATAATTACTTATCTCTATCTTCCCAAAAATTTCGTCTATACAGACCATTCATTAAAGGGAAATTAAGACCAGAAAAGATGTTTTATACGGAATATGTCACCGAAGAGCAGATCTTCATTTATGTCATCAACGCGATTGTGGCATGCGGGTTGGCTCTCCACAACAACTTCATCTGGAAATTATAAAACGGTATACGAATTCTGATGCTGCTCCTCCGCAATGAAATTCTTTACCTTTTTTGGAGATAGTGCATCTGCCGAGCAGTTCAACTTTTTTTTTTTTTTTTTGCAGAACCTTTTAATATGCGGTAAAATGTTCGACAAGCGCCTGGCGCTTTGTTTCAACGAAGATCCCCCTGCGCGTGGGTTCGTTGATATGGGTCGCATCGATCCAGTCAGGAGTAATTACAGCAGCGGAAAATTCGATGATTGATGTGAGATGGCAACGCTGAACCCTTTCGCTCCCGAATTCACTCAACATTCTTGAGCGAGCATTAACGATGACGCTGCATGCTGATGAGGCAGGTGAAGCGATTTCTTGGTTCCCCGCTTATATGCGATTCTGGCCGCCGTTATGTTTGCCCGCGCCCGCAAATGCGCGCTGGGCTTGAAACTAATGAGCTGATCGAGGCATGCAATCAAGTTCCGATCGCCCGCCCGGGATTTCGAAAGGCCGGCAGGAAATCAGAGGAGTCAGCGAGTGATTCGCGAGCCACGGCAAACAGTATGTCCCGAATCATTTGAGTTGATTTGAGACGCGTCAGCGAGATCCGACGATTTCTTCCGGACCAGCTCTGAGAACAGTTTGGGGTTCCTCTTGAAAACAAAACAAAACAAAACAAAAAATCAGTCGGAGTTTGAGAAATATTCAAATATATTCAAGTCAAGCTCACCGGGACCCGGCACAGAAGAATTAGCATGAGACGTTTTCGAGTTCGGGAAGCCAGAAATTTTGCAGGGAAAAATTAAAGAATTGCACGCGAGTGACGTTGATCAAATTTGGCGAGTTGGCCTCTCATTTCTTTTTAACGGCATTAATTTAAATTTCTTTTCCTCTTTCATTCCAAAATTAAAGGTAAAGAGGTTGAAGGAGAAAGTATTCCATTTGAAGAGGTCCATATTGCACTATTTTTTTTTAACGGAATTCAGCGAAGGACTGAAAAAAAGTTTCTCCTTGGTGATTTTACTTTTAGAAAAAGTGCATTACATTTTGCCCCCTGTTTTCTCATCAGTCTAAAAAAAATGTTTATGAATTTTGAAATGAAATTTCGAAAAATCAATAGGTTTAACTCACATTCCCTCCAAAATTCTCAATTTTTTTGCTGGTCTTGAGAACTGCTTTCCTCAGTAAAATGCTTGATCAAAACTGGATGTACTAAGGTATAGTCGAGTAATAAGTACTGTATGTATTTACTGCTAGTAAGAAATGCAGAATAATTCCCTCCAAGATTTCGATGTCATTGCATGTAGCCTTTATTTACCACGACTTCGCATACATTTGAACAGTTCCGACTTCTACGATGCCGATTCCCGCCGCTGCTCGTAAAGGGGTACTTTAATAAGTTTCCCGGTGTTCGGCCTAAAACTGTTTCCGATTGTACACTCGCGTAAATTAGTTCTGATCACTGCAGCAATAATTAAGAAATAAAACATGTGACATCACGAGACGTAATAAGAGTAAGCTTCATGGTGGGTATTTAAAAAAGTTAAGTTCATGACGTCAGTTGGGAAATGTACTGTGTTACCCTTCAAGATTTAAGAGAATATGTTGGCATATCTTGTTAGGTCAATCGGAAGCTGTTTTGCATGCTGAAGTATTTTTATTAAACCTTATGAAGCACCTATATAGTCATTACCCCGGATAATCCAGCCTTCCGGTTGTGTAATGTAAATAAATTTATTTACATTGCTGTATCTCGTCAGATTTCAGTAGTCATACATCTTCAATTCAAACGGAAAGGGACCCAAGAAAATGTTTATTATGGTGTTTTCAAGTTCTAGAAAGTTATATTTGGTCGGGAAGGGGGGGGGGTGGTAAGAATGACAGGAGGGTGAGATTAGTGATCTTTTGGGCCTCAACCTGCTGGATAAGTGAGTTACCAAGGATGCCGACATTGGAAGCTAGGATAAATTTGCCCCATTAGTCTCTCGCTTCCTTCCAAAAAGCTTCAAGTTGAAGTTCTGTTGCTCTTCTCTTTCCTTGGTCCCCAGAATAATAGCCCAAAGGCCTCCGGAAGTTCGAGTTAAAGAGATTTGAGGGGGATGACAGACTGATTTATGGAGGTTTGTATCATTTAGCTTTTAGTGGAATCCAGATGGGACTAAATAAAAAAAAAAAAACTTGGAGATGTTTTCGACTCAAGGCGGTTTGGCGTAGGAAGGTTCAAATATATCAACAGCAAAGAACAAAAAACACAATCGTACAAGACTTCGCCGTCGCCTCGAAAAAGTAAGATAATGTACTTCCAGGAATCGCTGCCCGAGGACAGGTTGTGCGAATCTGCAACTCGAGATTCCTTTCATGCAAGTAAAGTATGCTGTTCTAGTTCTCGCGTGCTTGATTGAGAATCTTACTTGCATTTGCATGTGTCATCGTTTATTCCAGCAAAATGCGGACACAGGAGATGTGTGCATCCGTGCTGTTTCTCTCAGGAAACTTAATCAAATCGGGCTGCTCCATCCGGGGGTCGGGAGCCCAGAAATGCCGACGAAGGGACACTCCGTCCGAGCTCCTTAACGAGGCTACTTGTTGGGAAGATCAAATATTGGCGCAAAGAATAAGTGGAGACCGTAGTAATGAACAACTAGCCGGTGCTTGCCTTGAATAAAAAGAAATAAATAAAAGGTCGATAATGATTGCATCACGAAGAGAGCGAACTTATGGGGGGAAAAGAGCCCGGCCAAAATCTTGGAGCCAGGATGAATTAAGCCGAGTCTGTCCGGCGGGATTTATGCTTCACGCGGATATTTACGACTCGAGGCCGTAACTGAACAACCCCACAGTGAGAATATATCCCAATTACAAGGCGAGAAACTCGTGTCTCATTATTCGAGTGAGAGAGGGGAAAGAAATGACGAAGTTTCGTCCCGAAGTTTAATCCTCTGCTTTAGCTGGAAAGTTCAATCATCACCATCAGGTTGGGAAGCAATCGTCCTTCAATTAACAGATGCGTGTTGAATAAACACGCGTTAAGTATCCTGAACTTTCTCTGCGGGAAATTAAATTCTTGCCAGAGAAAGTGGTGAAGGAAACGCTGTTCTCCCACGTACGTGTGTGTCACACACGTATGTGCACTATGAAACCGTGTGTGTACTATGAAACCTGATTTATCATTTCTTTGACGATTTGTATTCATTCAAATATTCCGGAATCAAACACACGCCATAATATGAAACATCGCTTCAAAGCCTCATCAACCAGTGCTACGGAATCAAGATGATTATTGTACGCTATTTTGATGATAAGCGTCTGTTGATGAACTACAAAAAGAAACGCAGATCTTGTGAATTGAATCCAATATTATTTTCAAGAACGGGATCCTGAAAGTCTCAGTTTTCCATTCCCAATAATTCTACGGGTATTTAACCAATTGCAGACTACATCCCCTGCCAAGAAATGCTGCCAACAATCAACATTTTCGAAAACAGGCCGCGGAAACTGGAATCTGTGGACCATGCTGAGATTATGTGGATAGAAAGTCAGTGGATAATATCGAAGATAGGATACTTTAGGATCGGGAACTCAATCTCACAGTAAATTCATCTCTTTCTCGTTTTGTTGCATTTTTTAATCGATTTTGAGCAAGCACATGCCACCTTCAGGAGTAGAAACCACCAAAGACTCTTTTATCCGGCGGTTTTCCCCTTTTTCTTCGTTTCAGGTCGGCAAGTACAGTATTTTATTTTGAAAAATCCAGCGTCATCTTTTTGTTAATTATATTTGTGCGAAATTAGGAAGATCAAATACAGAGTTTTCTTTTTTTCAGCGGGGTCTACATATTTGTATTAGTCTCAAATGTCTGCTCATATACGGGACGCGACTTTGACTCGTGAAACAATGGTTTGGTTTAGTGTTGGGAATGTTGAGATGCTCGAAGGACCGGAGAACTTGTTGGACAGCCGTGGTGCAAATAACTTTAGTTCGTACAGTATTACAGGGACTTAATGATCCGTTTCCGGAGTGTCACAAACTGATTTTCGAGTCCCTTCATTATGGACTGGGAACGTGGGACGAGGACTCAGCAGTTGCTTTCGGTCCCGGGCCCGATTCATCACTCGAATGAGGAGGAATGCCGGTGACAAAATGATTCCCAGGGCTGACGGATGACAGTCGTGAAGCGGGCATTGAATGGAGCCGGGGACGCGGGCGATTATGCTCCGAGTTGCTCAACAGCGGGGAAGTGAGTGGTGTTCTTATCTGCAGTCTTGAAGCGTCTGGAAAAAATGCGCCCGGCGCATTCGCAGACACTAGGTGCTGAATGGCGATGAAGACACGCAAGGAAAAATCAGGATGACGCAGCAAAGCGCGGAGAACGTATCAACGAGGGATTAGATGCGTGCCTCCACACACCGGGCGGAAAACACGCTCGTGTCTCTGGTGAGCGAGGATACTTTCGGGGAGCTCGGCGTGAGGGAGAAAACGCGACGTGTTTATCATTTATCCTCGCGAGGTTTCCCCAGTACCCTGACCTGGAATGCTAGAAAATGATGCATGACTGGTCACTTCCAAAAAGAGAGAGAGAGGTTTGGACGCGAGATTTCCGCTGCGCTGATGGTTCTCGATCGCCGGCCAACGAGCAGACGTATGTGCACGTGCGGAACGACCCTCGCACCTCCAAATGGATGAACACACTGATTGCTCTTCCTTCAGCCCCACAATCCTCACACCTGGACTTGAGAAACACACTTCGTTTAGTTGCATTGTCAGGTTAATCCAAGCAGCCAAATGCACCACGGGGTTCCCAAATTCTTAGCTCCACATAGCCACGGGTAATACCGGATCAAAATGTTACGCCAATGAATCAAATCATTTTCATCGCGTTATTGTACGCATGTATCATGACTCTTGAACCTTTTGTCTACTGATAACTGTGCCACTTTGAAGATGGATCGATGTTCAGGTTTCTTACGCTCCAGAATCCGCTTACCTGGATTTGAGTAACACAATTCGTTTAGTTGCTTTATCAGGTCCAAGCAGCCACGTGGACCTTGGGGTTCTCAAATTCTTCGCTCCACATAACCAAAGGTAACATCAATTTTTTATTCGAATGAGGCAAGTAATATTCATTGCCTCGTTATGCGTAGCATGACTCTTTAACATTTTTATTTTATTTTTATAATTAAACCATTCTGTAGATGGATCGGCGTTCCGGTACTTCTTTCACTCCAGAATCCACACACCTGGATTTGAGTAACATAATTTTTATTCAGTTGCTTATTCATCAGGTTATGATCCCAGCAGCCACGTGCACCACGGGGTTCCCGAATTCTTAGCTCCACACAGCCAAAGGTAATATCGTAACAATACTTTTACTCGAATGAAGCAAATAATTTTCATCGCGTTGATACATTGTAGTATGACTCTTCAAACATTTTTTTATGATTGTAGAACTTAGAAAATGGGTCACTGCTCAAGTACTTCTTTCACACCGCAATCCACACGCCTGGAGTGGAGAAACACGCTTTGTTTAGTTGCAATGTCAGGTTAATCGAAGGAGTCACACGCACCACGGGATTCTTAAATTCTCATTTCGACATGGCTGAAGCAACTATCAGCCTGCATAAAGCATGATTTTCAATCAACAATGGTGCTCGCCACCTTTTTCGCGAGTTTTACCAACCTGAAGATGGGCAAGTATTCATGCATCACGTCTTCTTTAGCATCACAGCCCTCATAATTGTTTTTTTGCAGCGTTCAATTCAAGACGGCAATGGGATAGGATCCTTAGCAAATGAAGAGCATGCTGCATATAGCTACGTTTTTTTATCCATAAAACAGCTCACGATTCTGAGAAACTTGGGTATTCATTACAACCTAAGTCTAAGGTTGTGTATGTGAACAAAATTATCGGTCATTTCTTGCATGCTGCGCGTCACTTTCGAAATGAGTACAGTACAGTTTTTCCTTCAGTTGATTGGGAACATAAAGACTTAATTTTTACTCGGGAGGTTTCAGCAAACAATGCAATTTCTAAAAATTGCTATAATCATTAAGAGCCGAAAATAAATTCCGCCGGGCTTTTTGCTTAAACCTATTGAAATAAACGAGATTTTAGACTTATTCGAGGGAAGGGATTTTGGAAAACTATTGAGTCTCTATTGCCCGTGGTTTAGATGATGATACTGTAATTGTCAATCATTGGTTGGAATGTGCAATGTACTCAGTGTCGAGACATCCGGTAATTTACTGTAGTTCGTTAAAAGTCAAAATATTGTCATTTATAGCCGGTCAAACTGGTGAAACAGTATGAGAAGAAACGCAAAACATTTGACACACATCACGCATATTTTTTGAAATAGAAAATGCTATTTTGGTTGAATGAATTTTAAACCAGGTTTAAGAAGGTATTTTTGACCACGCGTTGATCAGTTGATGGCAGATATGATTTATAACAAGAAAAATTAATTTTGGCATCATTGACGATCCCGTCTCACGTTAATCTTTCGCATGCTTACTGTACTAGTATCGGGTAGTGCGAGTCATTTGGAAAATACGTTTTGTGGCCATGGGAAAATATTGCATTTCGTCTGAGCTAATTTTCAGCAGTGAACAGCTGAGAGTCTTTTGTTTATTTCAGCGCCTCTAGCAAATGGATCGCTGAAATAATGCTCGTTTTGCCTCACAATATAACCCGCATTGTGCTCTGAAACCTCATTATTCATTCCTAGTTTTTAATAGATTTTTGTCGACAGGTTTATTTTTCTCGACTGAGCTGTTCAACAAGTTTATTCTAGCGAGTCTAACAAGTGGCTTGCGGCTTACACGGGGAAGCTTTCAGGGTGTTGCTGTACTCCATCCTCTAGCATTACTCTCACGCTGTTGAATGTTCCTCAATATATTCTGAAATGTACCATCTAAACCGAAAGAATCACCTGGCTGTGTTTTCATTTCTGATTTTACTGGCACGCTAAATTTATTGATTCGAAATCAAAAAGATTATTCGCTACAAGAAATATGTGTGCATGTGGATGCTGTTGTAGTTGGACTTGACTTTGTAAATCACTTAGAACTATCGAAGAATGAGTTGGCAATATTTCAACTGTATAATACATTTTTTTGTTGAGCACATTGATTCGAATTCGAAGAAGTGAATTCAGTTTTTTCCAAGTGACATAACCTATGAATTTCAGCGCTACACGAGCGCAACAAACAGGTACTCGGTCAAAAATATACGGTACTACTTCACGATGAGACTCTAGTACTCTCCAAGACGTAAAGTACTCACGAAGCTACTGCAACCTTTTGTTTAAGGCTACGAGTTGAAACAAGTTGGAGCAATGATTATGAAGCATATCGTGTCTTGAATAAAAAAGGGTTGAAGAAAAACGTTTATGGGCAAAAAAAAAATAGAGAACAAATAGCTGAAGAAAACGCACTCATTTTTAAAAGAATTTACACGGTAGGTGTTGAATTTTTAAAAAAATTACAGTGCATAGAATGCATAGTGCGTATTTGGATTAAAGATTTATGAAAGATCTTCAGACGACGACGAAATTTCGGATTCCATTTTTAATTTTTTCTTCCCGTGCGTTAATTTTAGCTGTTTTCGAAGACCTCATACAATGAAATATCTACTTGACCTTTATAGTCATACCTGAAAACGGACCACTCCCGCGTTTTTGGGCTCACAACGTCTAAAAAAAAATTTGGAAACATTTTTCGTTGCGTTCGGTTTACCCGAAAAATTTCAGTCCGACGCACATGTGCTGTATTTTTCCATATATTTTGCACCGAGAAACTCACACATGCGATTAAATCGAATGACCCAGTGTATTGAAATTCGGACAACCAATGAAAAGAACAACAGTTCATCGGATAGTCAATGAGTCAGGGGATATTCCGTCTTTGTGCTGGGAAATGCCGGATCCGAAGTCGCTTTGTGAAAGTTTGGTACAAAAGAGCAGTTCGGTTTCCGCGGTCGAAGTTGTTGAGCAAGGAGAGGAATATAGTGTATTGAGGCTTTGCGGAATTATCACCGGAGGCATAGAAGCACAATGACTGAGGAGAAACGTTCTAGACTAATTGAATCGCTGGTCGAGGGCCCTTCGATGCACCTATAGAGGATATACTGCCCGGGAAAACTGGCTGTTCCTCCAACATCATAATTATGTCTTATCCATGCCATCGGGATCTTTGTGTGGCATCTGAGAGACGTGCTGATATCAAACGCATGGCGTTGCTGTGGAACCCGGCCGAACGTGGCATACAAATGTGGAAACCCGTAGTGACAGTTCGTCGGCGCCTGACAGACACGCACCGTTTTCGTCTTGAAGAATTTAAAATAAGCTCAACTGAAAAAAATCGTTGCTGTGGAACCCGGCCGAACGTGGCATACAAAAGTGGAAACCCGTAGTGACAGTTCGTCGGCGCCTGACAGACACGCACCGTTTTCGTCTTGAAGAATTTAAAATAAGCTCAACTGAAAAAAAAGGACTGGGAGGCAATGAATCAACTCTACCCCATCAACTAATACATGAAAACGAACTTTGGCTCTTTCAGACTGCGTGATCTACTTTATGAACCAGCATATCAGTTATCGTTCTATGTTATCGTCCAATCCAAATATCACTTCACATTTACTTTTTTCGGACAAGTTTAACCGATTAAATAGCTTGTCTACTGTTGCAAGTCCCAAATGCAGACCAATCGGCAGAAAAAGGCGAAAGAAGTAGACGCATAGTGAAAAAACGTATCCTTACTGTGTTCGCTTTAAAATCTATTCATTCCATGAGCGCTTTCACGATAATCAGAAACTAAGTTAAATGTAGTATACGCCCTGTCCGAAAATAATTTTTGATCACTTCTCTGAAATCTAGCTTTGAAAATATTGTATACTGTAGTCTTTCACTTGAAGCACGAGTAGGTGCAAAACTGCTTTACAAGTGTTGGGGAAACGCCACGCGAAAACTAGTTATCATATAAAAAACCGCGCCGCACGCCAAACACTAGGAAAACCCTTACATAAAAAACCGCGCAAAAATCTTGATAAGAGTTCCAACCCTCAAAGGGAAGGAACTCACCAAAAACCAGTCGTTGCTGTGGAACCCGGCCGAACGTGGCATACAAATGTGGAAACCCGTAGTGACAGTTCGTCGGCGCCTGACAGACACGCACCGTTTTCGTCTTGAAGAATTTAAAATAAGCTCAACTGAAAAAAAGGACTGGGAGGCAATGAATCAACTCTACCCCATTAACTAATACATCAAAGCGAACTTTGGCTCTTCCAGACTGCGTGATCTACTTTATGAACCAACATATCAGTTCTCGTTCTATGTTATCGTCCAATCCAAATATCACTTGGGATTTACTTTTTTCGGACAAGTTTAACCGATTAAATAGCTTGTCTGCTGTTGCAAGTCCCAAATGCAGACCAATCGGCAGAAAAAGGCGAAAGAAGTAGACGCATAGTGAAAAAATGTATCCTTACTGTGTTCGCTTTAAAATCTATTCATTCCATGAGCGCTTTCACGATAATCAGACACTAAGTTAAATGTAGTATACGCCATGTCCGAAAATAATTTTTTATCACTTCTCTGAAATCTAGCGTTTAAAATATTGTATACTGTAGTCTTTCACTTGAAGCACGAGTAGGTGCAAAACTGCTTTACAAGATTTCATTGTACTTCAAGTAAAGGCCGCGAATATTTATTCCTATAATTACCTAGGCCGCACGCGAGTTTGCCTCTTTTTCGTGAGGCCGGGGTTCTGGCCAATAATTGCGTTTATATGCGGTAATGTAAAGCCTGTTTCATTTTCAGAGAAACACAGTAACTTGTGGGGAAGAAGATGGGATGTTAATGGCGTTTGAGGGGTATTTGACTGATATTATCCGATTATAGTCTATTTTATCGCGAGCTCGGTTTGCGGACGAGGGGCAGAATAAGGAGTCGGTGAAACAGTGCTGATCAATAAAGCGCAGATAACGGCGGAGTCTGGGTCTTAAACGGAAAAGGCGAGAAAATTGATGACGACTGTTGGTCCCTATTATTCAGCGGCAACACCCCGGCACGTTCATCAGGAATTACTTGAGCAGCGGACCCCGCCGGTGGGTATTCCGCCGGGTCCAGCGGGGGGCATCCACCATCTGTCTTAAAAATGGGTCCGGAGAAATCCGGAAACGTTCAACATGCGTTTCGTTTTGATTTATTCATCCGTCCGCTCACCGGAAAGTGGGAATATCGCGGTTCAGACTCGCGGCTGGAGACCTGGCTCCATTTATTCCAACCTCGTCATTCAGCTGCTCCCGTTTTTCTTTCGCGAGCCGTTGACAAATTGCGATCCGGCGGCCCGGGAATTTTGCACGGACGGCTACAATCCGGCTCTGAAGCGGGCGGGAGCTAATAGCCTGCCATATTTTGATGCATCTGCCCGATTCCCGCTGTGTGTTCTCGCAAATGAATAAAGGCCCGGCGATGAACCCGACAGGCAGTACCCGGCGGAAGAGCTCGCGGTGACCCGGGTCCCCGCTGAGAGACTCGGGAACCGGAGCGCCCGCAAAAGCCGCCGCTCGCCGCGCTTGTTCACGCTCTTGGACGCCTCGAAAACAACCCGATTGCCGCTCCATTTCCTTGCAACATGCTGCTCAAATGGTGATTTCGCATGCATGTGAGTCCATTCGGCGATTGAGCTGATCTCGGCTCTCCGGCTGGAACGACCTCCGACCCCAATGAACCTGTGGTACCTGTAGAGCAGGGCTTTTGAACCGGTGGTACGCGTACCACCTGTGGTACGGAGAGCAGCACTGGCCACGTGGTATGCAGAGTTACTTATGAGCGAAAGTAAAAAAAAAAATTGAGGGGTGCTAAGTACAAAACGGAGTCCTATGTTCACAGCGTAAGTGGAATCAGATGGAGGGAGAGATTTAAGGTGTTGGCTTAATGGAAAAATGAATCCTTTGTTGTTTAAAATATAGCAGTAACTTTAATTGTTTGTGTACATAGCACAATCAAAGGCAAATTGGCAGTTCATTGAGGCCTGAAGACAGGGAATGCTCTTCACAGGTGCTAGGTACTCGAATGGTTCACCCCCCAGAAGGTGGTATGTTACCCCAATCCTGACATTAATAAGGTACAAATCTCGAACAGCTCCAGTGACATCATACCGCTGAAATATACGGACACCAGCGGTTTGGCATGATTGGTGCATACCTTGAGAAAAAAGGTGGCGCTCATAGGGCAAAATTAAATGCAATATTTGAGGGAAATACCCGATATACCTTGTAGGAAGGCTTCATGAATTTCGGGAAACTAATTTGAGTTGAGGCGCAGAGAACTGAATAATCATGAAGCTGACTGGGGGTAAATTTTGTGTGTTAAACGAAGTGGATATGCTTAGGAGAGCACCTACTGTAACTACAGTAATAATGTACTACAATACATTATTAATCCAAGTTAAAGGCAGATGAAGATTATGAAGTTGAGTATATGTTATGTGAACAGCAGCTCCATGCCTTGAAAGTGATGCACTTCTGAGAACTTTTAGACATGCTGCAAAGCAGAGCTTCTGAAATCATTAAAGATAACATGTTGCTCAGGAAGAGGTGCCAGTGTGAGATTTACAGAGAAAAATCACGACAAATTCAATTCCAATACTTTCTCAAATGAATGCCTAGTTTTTAATGTCGGTGGTATTCACACTCCACACGATTATTGCTAGTTGATGAAGCAGACTAGCATTTCTTGCTGAGTTTTCTCATCTGTTATTTTAGAACGAAGTGACCAATGATTTGTATTGCTAAAATTATCTCCGCCATGCTGTCGTGTTCGCTAATCAGTGGAAGGCAAATATCGCGATGCTAACGATTCAAAGCAATGAACTTGAAAATGCGTCAGAATGTTTACTTGGCGATCTAAGAACAATTAATATTTGTACTCCAAATCTTAATTCCATTTTCCATTTAATTTGCCGTAATTCAAAATCGCTAATGGGAAAAATTACCGCACAATTATTGTATGCGTTTAAAAAACTCCTCAATGTACTGTATTTCAACATCAAACCATGGAAATAAAATACAAACCATAAGCACTACATCTGAAAAAAGGAAATTCCTTGGAATTATATCTGAAAAAAGGAAATTCCTTGAACTGAGCGAGTAAATAACCGTCAACTATCTAAAGTCATGCAAAATTACAGAAATTTTCCGGAAAATCAGAGTAGGTACTTGGTTTCTTGGTCACTCGAACAAGAAAACCATGAATGAGCGAGTTTTTAACGCAGTGATTTCACAGTTATTTTTGAAACTAAAGCCTGAAACATGTTCTCAAAAGTCGACCGTGTCAACAAAGAAAAGAAGGACGAACTAGAAACAGGTTATTCACTCTAAAAGAGATGAGCTGCAAAGCCGTTAATATCCGTAATTGCAGGTTCAACTTGAACACCTTCATGTTGCTGCAGGCTAAAAAACGACTCATCTCAAAGATGGTCATAAAATCTTAGTGTGTCAACAATATTTTTTTACTCACTAGAAAGCTCTTTTGTCCCGTACACGTAATATTTTAGAGACCTTGAGCCAATCGTGCTCCATCGAACCTAAAATCATTAGCATTTAATGTTTCACTCCGGTGCAAAACCCAGAAATTATGAAGGAGTACCCCGATTAATGGACTTCCTACTGAAATATATCGCCCATTAAACAAGTTATCACGCTTACTTTTGAAACTGATCGCGCATCTTCATGTATTGTCGCCGGTACGATGGAGGGCTCCATAACCAATGGTATAAACATCCATACATACGAGCACCACTTGCTTTAGCAATATTGGAATTCTCTCTTGAAATAATCAAGGAGTTTGAGGTTTTAATGCGGACTCCTGCGCTCAATCCGCTCATAAATCATGGTAAACCAGCTGGGTGATGTATTGAATTAATTATTTTCAAGGGAAAATTTACACATTTTGAGGTATACAAAATAAACGGCGGGACTCAAATCTAAGACTTAGTTTTGGATAAGTTTACCGCTGTGCGGCATTGCCTATTCTCAGGGAGTTGCTGACCAATGAGGTGCTGGTAAGTGAATATCAACCCACCTTCAAAGTGGCCCTATTTATATACAGTACTCTATACAAAACAGGTTGCAAGGCCCTGATGTTCCAATCGAATCAAATTGCGAAAGAAGAAGTCGAATCGAGTTTGGTGGTCTCCCCTGGTCGGCCACGTACCGCAGGGGTACCTCGGGGTCGAGTACCACGCCTCGTCCATTCAGCACCACATACCCAGCCGCGATCCAGCAGATACGGAAGCGAAAATGAGCCCGTGAAAAAGAACCCGGGCCAGCAAACGCGGGCGTGAGAATCAGTGCCCGCGAAGAAAAGCGTTACGCTGCCACGGGGCGAGACTATCATGTTGTCGGTCGTTCGCGTCAATGAGCAGCTCGGAACGCTTTTAAATCCGCGCTGATGAGCGCTGATACCGTCGCTCCGGCCCGCGGAGTATTGTGCCGTAATGATAATGTTTGGACAAAGGAGCAGACATGTTCGGGGTGCTGAATATCGCGCTGCCCTATTCATCAACCGCAAGGTGCTGCTGCTGGTCTCAGATCGGCCGGATAAAAGAGCCCCGGGTGCGAAAGGCCCCCGAGAGAATGCGACTCCTAGGAGGCAATCCAGGGCCTTTTTGATTTCCCTGTGTGACCGCGCGGCGGGAATGCGAGTGCTCCGCGTATCGTGACACGCTATCTGCGACTGGAACAACTAAATGCTTCCCAAGACCGAGATTTCTCGGCACCGCGGTGTTCAATCCTCGAAGAACATCACCAACAATGTGAGAGCAATCTTCGCACCAAAACAAGTCAGGGAAAGGTTCGCAAGCCTTGGGAGAAGAGCGATATAACCATCAGAAAGCGGAGAGGGATCTTTCCCATATGGCGCAGCGTCAGAGGCAGGTTAATTCAAGTGTGCAGGTGCATTTAAATACTATGGATTTTTAAAATTTCGCGCAGATCTGATGCTTGCTTTTGTGGATTTTTCTGAGCTAAGAGAAAATTCGAACATTCTCAAGCTTTAGCTATAATAATGAATTTTTTTTCATCATATATGCAATGCATAAAAAAAAAGTCCAAGTTCTATCCCCTGCAGGTTGAACCACCATCGAATTGAATGCCTTCAATTCGATGGACTGATGCTTAGGCATGATTGCTTTGTTGAATTTATTTTATATTCATCATTTGTTAGATGCAGTTGTTTCTTGTATTTTGCATCCTGTATAATATTTTCTGAATTTTATTTTTAAGAAGAGTTTGAATGAATCAGTCGAGGCGCAAAAATGCTGATTGCCTTGTTTTATTTATTTATTTCTCTAAGCCAAATCTGTTGTCCTTTGTTGGGGCTTTGATGCTCTAACATTCCACAAACACGACTATGCTTTCAAGGGTAAAACTCAGAGCCAATATGCAAAAAATGTCTGTAGAGTATAGACCATGATCCCATTTTTGAAAGACTGGGATAACTAGGAAAACCCAACGTCACAGTCTTTTTAAATAAACCTTCGAAGTGTGTCTTGTTATGTTCTAAGAATAATGGGTAGGTCATGCCAATGCAAGTAAAACTATGAAATCGGGTAATGCACCTGACGAGAGTCAAATTATCTTTAATTTAATTTCAATTTCTGATATGCCTACTCAAATCATCCTTAAGGTACCAGAACGTGAAAAACGTTTTTTTTCTAGTCCACCGTTTGCAGTTGGACTCTCTTCAGGAGAAAAGTTCAGAATTTAGTTGCGAAGAGTCGACCAAAAAATGCATACAAGATCTGACAGGATTATGATTGTTCGTGGAGAATATTGGCAAGGGAGTACTGCGAAATCTTGTTTCTATTGTTCGTGCTTTTTTTCCTTCTTAGAGACAAAAACGATAATAATAAAAAAAAGATTGTGACAGTAAACAGTGCCTCACGTACCATAATGCTTTAAAGACTCTGAAGGGATTTTTTGCACAAAGAATTCAGATAACCTGGGGGAATTTCACCCCGAAGACGAGGGAACGCGTAGTTTCGTAAGGTATTGGCTTTCTGACTGCTGGTCATCTGATGTCCTTTCAGGAATCTGCGGCGAGATCGGCATTCCTTCCCAGCTTGGCTCCGATTCTCGCGCCCCGTCCCCTGGAGGAAAAAAAAAATCCTTATCGATCAGGGGGCTCTGGAGAAATTCGAGAGGGCCACCTCGGGAGTCTGAATGCATCCCCCTGGCTCGATAGGCGTCAAATGCTGAATAGCATAATTGGCATTCTTGCGGGGAGCATTTCAAAGAAGAACTCGCGGGTGTGAGATTACACGATGCCGGCGACGACGAAACGCCCAACCGCCTCGCCGTAATGACGCTGTAATCTGCCGCGCCGGTGGAATATTGAAAACAGGGATCAGGGCTTCTTGCGGTGTTTACGGGCTTCCTCGTTCGTTTCTTTGCAAACTTGGCATCGGAGTCGAAGAAAAAATAATAAAAACCATTTATCCCAATGCAGAACTTCGTCGAGTCAATAAAAACATTATCCGCTCAAACGTATGCCTTCAGCGTCTAAGACGATCAGTTTGAACCGACAAAGGCGAAAATCACGTAGAGCGAACGATTGATGAGAACGTCTAATGCATAATTTTTGATCATTTTCGAAAACGTAGTCTTTTAGGATAAACTGGTAGTCAATGATGAGAACGTGCTGCGGATCTGATGCTTAATTTTGCTGTATTTATGTCTGTAGAGAGCTATATGTGGTAGAATTTATAAAAAAGATTTCTGGCTTGTCTATGACTTTCACAACCTGGAAATCTTTGTTCATCAACTTCTGGAATCCAAGTTCCCCATGGACTTTGATCAAGATTGAAGGCGTGTTTGTTCATGCATACGTACTTCACCATTTCTATGCAGCAATCACTTCACGTATAGCCTCGTATTTACTTGACCCTGCCGTGTGTAAAGAAACAAGTCAATATTTCCAGATAAATACTGTATGTATTTTTCATCCCTCTATTTTAACCCTCTCACATTATTAAATTATTTGCCCTTTGTTCTGAAGTATTTTAAATTACTTACCAAGCATGAAAAGTATCTCTGACCCACGAATATCTTGCGTACTGTCTGTCGAGGTGCGGATTCACCACCAATGGAACATGTACGACGGCAATCGAAAACAATTGCTCCAACTCGGGGGTTTTGAACCTGATTTTGAATTTCATCACTTTCAAGATACGAGATGGAGTGCTGCTACACCACGGTGGCACTTGGTGGTGGTGAGTCCTGGTTACCAATTACAATACTGTAATGTAAACTGTAAATGCATTGAGTTAAAATTGGCGGTAAAAAGTATATGCAAGTTTTTTTTTCCATTTCGAAATTTCCACTCAAAATACACCCTTTTAAACTCAAGAGTCACCTGGTTTTTTAATTAATCGAGATCAATGCCATTTATTTCATGCTTCTTATTTTTAGCGTGTTGTATTCACATTTTCATTTACGCCGTCCCTCCATTTCAACTTCTTTTACTTACGTGTACATCAGGTACCCTGTACCACCAATGGATCGTGTAGACCTGACGCAAGGAATGTACTGCATGCTAAGAATAATTGGCCGAGTATACAATCGTGAAGCTTTAGATGCATTTTAAAATTTGTCACAGCAACGAAATTCACGATGTGAGAGAACACGTTTCCTGATCTACTGCAGGTTTTTCATACTTCGGACTCCAATTTGAATAAAACAGAGTCGTGAAATTACAAGTAACATTAATCAGGCGTCCTTACGTTGGCAGCTACAATACATTGTTTCTTGACATATGCAACATTTTTCGCGGATGATATTGTTGAAAGACGTGTATTTATTCAGAGGAAGGATCGGTGGCACCATGAAAAATTCCGTCTCGGAGAAATTGCCGGTTAAAATGATGCCCATGAGAGACGATCCCTGGAAGAAAAAAGGTGCGTTAAAATGTTATTCGTCCTGTTCCGTGATTCTTGAGCGTATTGAAAACCAATGAATGATTATGATAATCTTACAAATTGGCAATTGGTGGCTGGAATATTTGTATTTTTATATGTACAGGATTTGGCGTCGGTTATTCCACCAACAAATAATCATCTCCCAGCATTGTCTCTGATCGTCATATTCTCAGGACCCCATATTTTCATATTTATTCTTTCTGACGAGGCTTCAGTTGCGTTTGGATGTTCAATACCTGTAAGGGAAAGTCTGCCAGCGTTCAGACGACCCCGACCATGTGCGTGCATTTCGCCTCGCGTGTAATCCCCTGACTTCACGATATTGTGGCATTCATATCCAGGTCTTCTCGGGTTTCAAGAAAAATCTTCCACTGAGCCACGCACTCCCATCGGCTTTACGGGGCCCGGGTTCGTCCGGGATAAAGAAGAGATAACGTCGACGCAACCGTCCAACACCCGCTCGCATTCGGGTCTCCCAGGCGAGAATCATTCGCCGCTTTGATTGACAACCCGGTTGTTGGAGCCTTTGCTGGTCGATCGACTGCGTTGCCCGTGCCCCTCGGGTTCGATTCTCTCTCTCTCGCTCTTTGGCGAAAAATCGCGGATCATCGTTTTTATCCGCCCAATCGTTACGTCTCATTCAGCACTCGCATTCACGCCGAGGCATGGAGATCGCCGCGAGCGGAACCCAAAAGACCTTCATATTGCGCCTGACGAACGATGAAACCATTTTTTCCGGTGATCCCACCCGATGGCTGCATTGTAATAGAGCTAAAGCAGTGATTCTCAAAGCATTCGGCTCTAGCCCTTTTATTAATTGATGAATAATTGCATAGCGGATACCTGTGGTGCAAAGAAAGTTATTTTTGCGCATTTTTTGCGAGAGCAGGAAGTTACCCAAACAAGCAATTGAATAAGATCTTTCAATTTGAACATTGAAACCAATTCAATCAAGGTAATCGTCGATGAGAAATATCAATTTTGAAAGCATTAGGACTGCTCATACAAAACCTAACCTTCTCCCGAGAGACATCCAGTTTACCATCAGCTGACAGGCGCACGCTTACCACCAGATGTATGCTTACCATTGATGGAAAAGCCACGCCGAACAGTAAAACATTAAAAAAACCCTTGAAGGTGATGAAGATAATAACGAGTGTAGATAAATTTGTTCAGGATAAGTTGACTGCGCAAGAACACAATATCGTTGACAGGTACATGAGAGACGGTATTTTAAACGAACAGCAAAGGGGATCTTGGAATCTTATATAACTTTGTGTTTCGGAAATATTACTTTCACGTCTGCTTCGGTTACACACTATATATAAAACACAGAGATTTTTATAGCTAATAGTTGGGCAATACCTAAGCATTCACGAAAAGCTGCTATGAAAAGAATTATAGAAATATGGAGGTTCTCACGGCGGGCGCACCGAGTTGCAGGACAGTAATTATATTATTCATATTTCATTTTGAAACACGATGAAATAAACAAGTTTATTCTGAAGTTTAACCCAGGTTGAGAACATCAGATCTTTATAAGAGTATTATAATATAGACCACCCCAACTCAAAGGCCTAAAACCTTTATGGTTTCAATTTCTGGAGGCCTTTTTGTTATTATTTTAGGGACCAAGGAAACATACAAATTTTCAATGTAACTCTATACTTATCAAGAGAAACAGAGTTACTAATGGGAAAATTCACTCTTGCCTCCTGTAGATCAGTATCTTGCCAACTGCTGCATATCAAGGCCCATAAGATCACCAACTTTGCAATCCTTCAATTCTTCCCCCCCCCCCCCCCCCCAGCAGGAAATTGCTGGTTTCCTTAACTCAGAAATTCCCCTAGTCAAACTTCTCGTAAGTCCCTCAGAAAATGATCTAGAAATGTTTGACTGGTTAAAAAGCGAGAGCGTTAAGTTCAGTGTTTTAAAGTTCGATGTCGCTTTCCTCGTTAGTGGTGAAACAGGACCCCGGGAAAATTTTTGCTGTTTAGTGAAGCTTCATTGACGACGTCTGATTGTTCTTTCGTTGGCTCTATGAATTGGTTTGGAGCCCGTGGGGATGACTGAGGCAAATAGAGGATTCGTCTAGCCCCGGTCCAGTGCATATGCGGCGATGTTGGCACAGCAAGCAGAAGAGCGGAAAATTGTAACGAAGCCGTCGCCCACATGGCGTCGCTCTTGACGAGCACGGTGCTCCAATTTCACCAGATATTCTTAATGGACATCTTTAGCGACAATGGGGCGGAATCGATAGCCCGACAGAGAGCGCGAGAATAGAACGGCGTCAAAATGAGCTGCTCGACGGGTACCACGCAGCCAGCCATTGTTCCCGACTCAACGCCTCCTCAGGGTGGCTCTCATCATCAAGAGCCCCGAAACATGCGGCTAAAAGCAGTGGGGGGAAATGAAAGCGCAATCGGGGCCGGGATCGCTGGATCCGAACAATCGCGCGCAGCCGGATCCTAAGCACTGCAGGTCAGCAAACCGACCGCATTCCCGTCCCGTCACAACTTGGGTTACGCATCGCGATGCCACACTCGAGTTTCTCTCACTGCGCGAGAAACTTCCTGCGCTTCTCCGGAATTTCCGCAAAGAAGCCCTAGCAGGAAGTTTCCTCTGCAGCATTCCTGCTCATTGAAATATTGCACTACACTGTACAGTATACTGGAATCCCGCTTTTTTTTCTCGAACTTTAATAATCTGAAATATCCGAATCGTTTTTTCGTGTGCCATAATCCAAACAGGTCACTCCAGCCCCTTTATCCGACTGGTTTTTGCATGGTTACCAACACCTCTCCATGCAACCTCAACTCCATGCAACGCATCAAAAGCGTAGTTTGGAATATCGCAATGGTTTCCCGGAGGATCTATCGCTATGACTACGAATGATCTGCAGAAATTTCATGTACACTACAGCATCTACAGCATTAGACAGAAATTTTATTATCCTAGCTACTCTTTGGCCCAATTAAATCGAAACCTTGATTTTCCGTGCATCAGTAATCCGATCAGTCTATTAAGAAGCATCAAGTTTACAAGAGAGAATGAAGAGGTCGAATTATTTGTGCTTGAGTTCTTTTCTTTCCCTCGCATTGAAGAATGTCTTTAATTTGAAAAAAAAGGAAAATCCATGTGCAATTAATATTACCGTATCATAATTAAGAGAAAGTTCACAAATTATTACAGAGGAAAATATACGAATGAAGAAGAAGTAATGTTACGCAAAATAAACGCTTAAAGTTGATGGAGGCATCTTGAATTTTTTTGCGTTTCAAGTCTTCCACGTTCTGTAAAAAGTATCCTGCACAGATCTTCATGTGGAATTGACGTCTGACCTTAAAAATAATCGCAAGGTTGGAATTCCATAGGGTGTGAAAACGATGATGTAAACTGTGGCATAAAAAACCTTTTCCATCTAAACCTTAGTCAACCAAATCCCTCTTAATTACTCGCATTACTTCACAGACGGTGAAAATGATGATATCATGCTGCAATGGTTGGTCTCACTGGGGAAATTAATGAATTGCGTCGAGTGTTTTGTCCTTCGATCGAAGGAATTTCTCGGTCATCCCCACCTCCGGGGTGGACCTTGCTCGACCTCTATGAAAGCGGATCTCGCGACAATAAAAGAACAGCAGGCCTCGTACGTTTGAGCTTTTCCTCGGACATGAGAAGCACTTTTTTGTGTGACAGGCTGAACAAAGAAAACACTACAGGTTCCTTTACGAGACCCCCTATTAAGCTCACATCATCATCATACATTCTCGGAGATTCCTTTATTTTTGTGCTTTAATAGCTGAATGACTTTAACTAAAACAAATTTAACAAATAAGCGAAGGAGGTTTTAAATTGCGTTTGGCCTTCAAGGCAGTGCTGGTGCTCTGGTTCATAAGAATGTATGACATGATCAACCTTGCATTTTACGAGAAAATACTGCAGTCAAAATTTACAGATGGATTAACCATGCTGGCCCGAAATACTTGTTCCAGGTTGAAGAGTGATCCCAGTGATGTTTGCACATACTTCTTTATGTATCTATTTTTATGGAATCTCGTGAAAAGTTAAATAACCCACGCACAGGAGATCTTCGTGAGAGTTTTCCCCCCGGAAAATGTTGGAAATTCTCGATTAATAAAGACCAAGCTTTCGATTTAATGTTCCGAGGAATGTTCAAGCAATGCTTCAGTACATACTTCGAAATATGGTTCGTTGGGTACTCAATTTTTCTAAAGTCAGACCACTTCAAACCTATGTGGAACCAAACGATTTGAAACTGAATAATGTAACCCTCGATTTATTTGCTAATTATTTCACGCGTTCAGATTTCTAATGGATAAGCATTTCTGACCAATTTGTTCAAGTGCGTCTTTTTCCTCCGACACATTGCGGGAACTTTTCGTACTCAGTTACCTCTCGTATAAATTCATCATTCCTTTAAAAATCCTTCCTCTTCCGTGGGAAAACCTCGTGTACCACCTGACAAATGTTCACGCACCGCCAGTGGTACTCTTGCCGCAGATAATCTGCAGTACTTGATAAAATATTGAATTCTATGAAAAATAATGGTATGCCTGATTAATAGTTTCTCTTACACACACGGGACTCTTTTTTATCTCGGTGTGCCCAGATGTCATAGGTTTTCAATAACTGCTCGATCCTCCTTAGAATAAACTGCACCTCCCATGAATTATCCCATCCGCGTGAAGCAAATTTAATTTCTCTTCCGGCGGTTCAAGTGCTCTGGAGCAGGAGGGTAGGACGGGTTCATCCGGAAGCAACGGAGGAAGCGGAGACCGATAAGCAAGACCCATTGTTCATAACCTGGGCTTGGCCTCCAGGGTCAACGCTGAGTTGCGAGCTAATGCGCGATGAATTGGCACATGCTCGGCGCACACGATCATCGCTGAGCACGGGACGAGTTCGCGCTAGTTATCGTCAGATGGGCTGTCTTAAGGTTACCGAATCATTCGTCGATTCATTTATTTTGAGTGAAGCTAAGCCTGATATTCGGCCATACAGTTTATTGACTCAAGATCTTGTACCCCCGAGATGTATTCACTCGACTGGAATCTTGAAAACGCCATGATGATTGAATTATGAAAGACGCCCACATGTTTTTTTTCTATCCTCGGAAATGTTCATTTTACCTACGACTTAAAGACGCACTTTCGTTTCATTCACCGTGTTCAGAATGAGATAAAGCTATTGAATGACTATCGTGTTTTATTTGAGCTGAATCTCTATAAGAACTTAAAATCGAAATTTAGTTTGGGACTAATGTACCGTTGAACTAACTGCAGTACATTATACCGTATAGTAAGTACAGTACTGGTTTGTTTCAATTTTAGACACACTTGCCTTCTAAAGATTTTGCAGGTTCGATATAATCATGCAATAACCTGCAAATTTTACGTTATAATCAAATTAAACATTCCAATAAATGCCAGCCGTTGTTGAATCGAAATTTTACCAAAATTCTGGCGTCCATTTTCTTCGAAAAAATGCGTTACCTTATTTAGTAAATGCTTCAGTGAATTTGACGTTTACAGCACGTCAATTTTTATAATTTCATTTTAAAAATTTATTTTAACCCTTAATCCAGAATATTTTCAGATCTTTTATTATGAAAAATGGATCAATTATTTTTTGGCTAGAATGGCACAAAAAAAAAAGAAATTTCAGGACTTCAGGCACGTGCTTAAATGAGACTTTATTTATTTATTAGCAGAAGTCCGCATCGCAAAAATGAAGGAAAAGAATTAAATATATACGTTTTGAAGCATCGAGGAGATAAGAAAAATATTGATTATCGTGTCCATCCATCTTTTGATGATGCTTTTTGATTGATAGCGTGAACCTTCTAAAACCACTCGTTATTTTAAAATATATACTGTAACAGTGAAACTTGATACGGTACACCTCGGACATCCATCCGCCTGACACATATTTTCACAATGTTTTTGTTTCGAAACGAATATATCTACAACAATGCGAAGTTTTTTTTAGAAGCAGGCGGCGGATGTTGCATTCAACAGTTTCGTTGAACATTTTTGGAAATGTCCAGTAAAAAAAAAAACTTACAGAAAAAAAGAGGAGAAATCCAGGGATTAGTTTGTTGACTGACGCGGTAACAATTGAATTAAATGGAGAAATAAAATCTTTACGATGGAGCCCATCATGCGGTTCTTGGCAGTCAGTCTTTATTCGAATTGACTCATATGCAGTAGTTCAATTTCCGCAGAAAATCGTATCACGGTGGAATTTCGGAATCTTCCTTCTCTGAATATGTTTTTCCGGGCAACTGGAGCTCAACTCATTCGCTTTGCCACCTTTCGAAGAGGTGCTCTTCCTCGCCCTCTCGAAACCGACACGCGAAGCCGTCGTTCTTCCGTTCCTTCGGTCCAGAAAGAACCGTGGGAGTAATTAGCGCCCCAACCACTCGTTCCGAGTCAGGCAAACTTTTCATCGACTAATCAGAACGCCAGAAATCTTAACCAGTACTCATGGAGAGAGAATCCGGCTGCAAGGATTTAATTATGGTGTGGTTGAGACACGGGCGATGCCACGTTGCCCTCGGCTGCTGGCTGGATGGACTTCTGCTGCGCAGCGGTCCTGTCATGGAACATCGCTTCCTTGTTTCAGCACCCGCTTTCCTCGCATCATCCTTCTCTTATTTGCTATTTTTTCTCTTTTCTTTGTTTGTTGTTCCTTATTGTTTCTGCTCGGTACTCAGCAGCCTGGTGAGTTCTGATGCTTGGTACTCAGCAGCCGGATGAGTTCTGATATCTCGATCCAAACTTTCGTTCCTCGCCTGTCGTCTTTTCTCGGTCTACGAATCCCTTGGCAGCCTTCTATGAACAAAGCATTCCGGAAGCTTCATTTGAATTCTGTTCAGCGGAATATTCCAATCCTTTTTTAAGAATCAAATTCTTCTCCGGATAATTCTGAATTTGTATTCAGTAAATCTTTTATTACCCGTAGTACCCCGATCGCTTGAGTCGAGCTTCAATGGACTTCAGAGTAAATTAAGCTTCAAATAATTTGAAAGGAAATGAAGATGTTCAGATATTTTTACATTTTTCTTCATCTGAAACCTGTCTTCGCGTTGAATATACATTCGGGCCAATAATGCACTACGAAATTTAAGGAAATTTCGGTGGTACTCAAGCAGCCTGATGAGTTTTGATGTAGCGATCTAAACTTTCCTTCATCCCACGTTTATTTTTAGTCGTGCTTCCATGGAGGACAAACAATTCCAACAGCTTTCGCTCGCCTTGTGTAAATTATAAACTTGACTAATTTCACGAATCACGGCTTGCATTTAAAAAATCGAGAAGTCCATTCGTCACTGAGAAAATAAACGGAAGTTTCGCATGCATTCAAATCAAGTTTAGACTAAAATAGGAATCGTATTAGAGTGGACGCATAATTTATGAAAACGATCATTACAAAACTGCTTTATCGAACGTCTTAAACTTAAAGTATTAACATTTCTTCCTCGTGATAGCGCTTTCAAATGATGCTTTGAAACTATGTGAGCATCTTGCGGTATAAGAAGTAATCTAGGAAGAGTAGTCGTAATCCACGTGTAGTACAATATTCAAAAGCGAACGCTGCATTGTGACGAGGAGAAAACCCCTCGTTAAAAAGGACGGTTTCGCTTGTTATTCACCACGCATGAGAGTCGTGTTGAGAGATATACAAAGTACAGTAAAGTATTTGCAAAAATACGCCTCAATTTAAACTTATAAATCGTTAGCCGCACGCTTTCTTCCTTCTCGCGCTTCTGGTTCAGCGACAGACGGAAAGCAAAAATGTATTTTCCGAAAAACCAGTGAAAAGTAACATCAGTAGTTGATTCAGTCCTCAAAATCGGCAGAAGAATCACTATTTTAGTTAACCACTGATGCAGAATAAGCGACCTCAATTACTGAAATTAATTTTTTTTAAATTTAATGGCAAGAAATTGTAGTTTCTTCATTGGCTAACGGCAGAAAAACAGGTTGAACAGGTGCTAAAGAGCTCCAGAAACTTACGCTATTTTTGTTTTTTTAAAGAGTTGAGTAGCCTTTATAAAAATGATTATACGGTAAATTGATTTAGAATAAAAATGTTGAGCCTCGACACATGATTCCCGAAATCATTTAGCGATCGCTATAGACCGGAACGAGTCAATCTCTAGTAGTACTGTACTGAATTTCGCGAGGAATCAGAATTGTAATCAACAACTACTCGAGGCGATTTTTTCTCATACGTGACAAGGTCTATTACTTTCTGGAAAGTAGGGTAACGAACATTTGATGAGTTTTTAGATTGTCGCAGAATTCTTCAACGGCATATGTTTTATGAAATAAAGTAATATGGAAGTAAATAAACTGCTCTGATATCAGCTGTCTTTCCAGCTAGAAACTTGATCAATGTTCCACCAACATTATTCTAATTAAATTTTGTAAAGTAACCATGCAACACCGTCAGTTCGAGAAAGAAAATGCTAAATACAGCGTAATAATTGCACAAATACTATTACTACAGTAATGTATATATAATACGGTACTTCGTAGATTAAGAAGCTGGAAGAACATAGGGAAACCTTAATCGACGTCAACATGTGTTATGCTGACTGAATTTTAGTAATGCATTCGAAGGATTTGTTTGGTTTGCCGACTATTGTATCATTTAAATTTCAAGTTAAGGGTTATTTTTTATTTTTTAGAAGTGTGTGGATAAACCGCGAAAAGAACATTGACGCAGTAAATTTTTCATTCCCGATTTTAGGTCAAAGAATTCGGTTTTTATGAAGTTTTAGTTTTTCATGTGTTGATCATTTTCTCGCTGTGTGTTTCTGCGTCAAAAAATGTCGGAGAGTAGCATGAGAGGGCTTAAACATTGGGTTGCATTTCCTGCGGTCATTCCTGGGTGTTGTCCGAGAACCAACGTCACCTTTGCGACCTTCTGGTCAAGTTTCCGTCAAGTCCACACCAGCGACCGAGATGAAAGAAGACAAAAATCTTCGAATGGCGCTTTATGACCACGGCGTCCGTTGGCAAATATGCACAGCACACGATATTACTCCTTTGTTGCGGGCAGGAAAGAGACGGACCCGAAGGGAGGGGAAACAGAAGGCGTGAACCATTCGACACTAACTGCATAGGAAACACTTCGCCCGCTTTTCACGTGACGAGTTTAATGATTTTCTCGCTGGTGTTTCATTCTTTTTTTCCCATGAATTTCCGCCGCCCGGACGATACAAAAGCTCGCATGATACGCAATGTTGTGGGTGTAGGGGGGGGGGGGGATGCACGCGGTTGTTCACCACCACCGCGGGTCTGGTTCTCTCGTTTCACTCTATTTTCCCCCCGCCGCGATGATTGTTAGCGTGGGGAATGAAAGGGAAATGAAAAGGCTCTTCGCGGCGAATTTGATAATATTTGCATGCCCCCGGACGGCGTCTCGACTGTGAGGCCGGTGTGCTAAAAACCTAGAAAGACAGTGGGTCCTTCCGTATGCGCGTGTCAAAGTTGCGCCCTGAAAAGACCCGACGACCCACGCAGTTTGCTTTATCTTCAAGAATCGAGTGTTTTTCATGTTCTTCTCGTGACTACCGATTTCGCAAGTTCGCGAGATGCGAAAATGGAGTTGCGAAACGCAGTTGAATTTTGCATCGAGAAATATGCCAAATCGATGCACGATATACCGTATTTAATCGAGTACCACGCGTCCATGTGTCAGACGAACGACAATATTTCTGGAAAATCGATTTGACGAATGTCCCCTTAAATCCCACTATATAACTAGTACTCAAATGTGACAGGTACCCAATTTTTTCTTTTCAACTTTTTTCTCAAAAAATTAAACTTGAAGATCGATGGGAACAGCAGAAGCAGATAAAGGAGAACGACGTCATTAATGCAGTCTCTCAGCACTTCATTGAAATCTGGAGAATTTCATTCATGGAATGTGAATTCTAGACGAGATGGCTTCCTTTTCCTCCCGTCCATTGTTACGAAAAGTTACATTGATGAAAAAAAGGATTTTTAATCTGTACGAAAATTTTCGCATGTTTTCATATTTCTCAGTTGGGCTCCCTTCTATTTGAAACGATGTTAGGACATACCTAACATTTTTTTCTAACACTATTAGAAAAAAAAATGAAGATGGAAATTCCTTACAACGATTTCGCGCGAAGAGATACCCTCTGTACGAAGAATTTGTTGCGTACCGAGGCGAGATCTTCTGCTAAGGGATAAGAAAATCCTTTAAAAAGGTACTCATCAGGAAAATACTTTATTCATTTATTTATTACGGAATTGTCAAAGCAGAGTTCGCACGTTATCAATGCATTACCTAGTGTTTATTCGGACGTATATTTATACCGTTTCTTACGCTTTTAAGTTCTCAACAATTTTCAGGATAACCATATTTTTAGATCAGCAACACGTCCTTGGAATGAAACCCATCAGAGACGTTTTGGAGACTTTTTTCTTGTCTCGGATCCAGTCCCACTTTGATGCGGTACTAATCGTAAGTTTTCTGCTTGGCCGCGAAGCTCATCTAATGATGGCATTTGTGGAAGAAATACCTTCTCGAATTTTCCAAGAAGGTACGAAAAAAGGGAATATTTGGCATCACGTCGCACAAAAGCTGTTACATACTCGAGCTTCGCGTAAGTGTTGCAATTTCCTCACGCAGAAATCGAGAACGGCTTATAATAGCACTGAGAAGATGGGGAAAGAAAATTGAAGTCTTCCAGGTTTCATGTAGGGGGTACGGAGTCAAGCCGTCCTCCTTTCTTTTTGTACCTTTCATACATGTCAGCGCACCGCGGGGGGGGGGGGGTATAAATGGGTTCTGGCTTGGATGAACCCCCGGCATCGGAAGCGGGGATTTCGCCTGATCTGGTTATTCCGCGATCCATGCGATCCGGCATGCATAGCGTGCCATTGTTTATAGCGGAAGATGCGGCTTGTGTCGAGAGGGTGGATGAACCCCGACCGTTTTTATGCGGTACACCCCGTGATTCAATGACCATGAAACGCGCTCTTCCGAAGATTAGATTCCCATTCCCGGCTCATTTATCGCTGAATGGCGTGTTACAGCTCCGTCAACGAGTTCGGCATGATGCATAATACGGCATGGAAAAATGTTTTTCTCCCCCCCATCACTCGAAGCTTTCTAATTTTGAATACCCCCCGCTTACATCCGTTACCCGGATACCAAAACCTATCTCTTCTCGCTTGTTCATTGAATTGCGGCTGCCTTTGGAGAAGATCCACACACCCTTTCATCGCGTTTTCCAGAGGCTGAAAGCAGACCAGATTACACCCCTCGTTCTTGTTCCATTCTATCTTCCTTTTTCGACAGCAGCGCATCGAAATTCCAGTGGAACACAACCTACTTGCTCCATGCATATTTTCATCCTCAAATATCACGCGATCACATGAGTGAAATAAATGTAATCTTCATTTGTTATCTGATTGAACATTGAAGACATTTTAGTGTAACTCTTTAAAACTACCGTCTCCCCCTAAACAAGCAAGTTTCCGCTTCTTAAAATAATCTATAAAAACTTAAAAAAATTACTACAAATTTGTGGTATGAAATGAGGCTGGCGCCAAATTGGGGGTTACTAAGCGGAGGGTTGAATGAGTGTCATTCTCCACATGCTTGTAACTGCAATATTACGTGTGAATCTTCAGGAACTTGACTACCATGCTGAGCTCAAATGAGAACGTTCGTGTCTTGTCTGAATGATATGACATTGATTTAAAACGTAGTCCCGGGAAATTTAAGGGCGTCTAATTCGTGTCAGCGGTGTGAAACACTCGCGAGGGCAACGACACTGGCGTAATATTATTTCAACGTCGGTCGCACTAACAATTACTCAAGGTGATCCTTAATACTGAGCTGTGTCGTGAATCCTTCGGAGCATGTCAGTTGGCCGAGGGGCAAAGCTACTCTCGACGAGTACGGAGTTGTTCATTAGAAATGTGAAAATTACATGAATCGAAGGGGGCGAGTGTCTGAGCCGGGTTGATAAACTACCATCGAGGTGCGAAACAGTGGAAAGCTCGTTATTCCTTCCGGCGCCGGGGAACCAAAGAGTTATGGGCTTCCTCGGGAGCTTCCGTGGGCTGGCACAATTGATGAACGCGTTCCAGCTCGACCGGGCATCCCTTTGGGACCTCGTCTGTTTTTCCACTTTTTATCTCAATAAATATACCTATATATATAAATGTTTTTTTCCTGGGAATTTTGACTTGCTCGAGGATGAATTATCCGTGAATTAGCTGGTGGCTCTACCACGAGGGGTATCGGCCGAGTCCCATTGCTTTTTTTTTTTTTTTTCGAAAAGCCAACTTCACCTGATCCAACTGCAGCACCATGAGAAAATTATGAATTCGGAACTTTTATTGTTACCCGTGCTTCAATCAACCGTGAAATTTATTTTGAAAAAAAAAAACCAGCGAAAATTGTTCCTCAACTAGTGCTCGACTAACGAGCATCCTTGCAGTATGAGTGATCAACTGGGCTTCGATCGATCCCACAAAACACCATCCTCTAGGCATTGGTCCATTCTGTTGCCAGGGGAGAATTTCTTCAACCGGAGGAAACAGAGTGACCAACGTAATATTTATTTGTTATGCTTCATTATATTCCACGCAACTTGAATTTTATTCGGAAACACGTAAATAGAAATATTAATTTCAAAATTCTAAGTCTCAAGAAATAAGTATCAAAACTTGATTACAGAGAGGGATTATATGAGAAACAAGACAATCAAAAACCTGCGAATCATTACATTTTTGAATTAAACTTTTCTGCGGGAAACTGTACGTTTTGCTCATCCTAGAGATACTTGATAATTCATTCACATAATTGTTGAATGCAATTCGTTCATATGTCCCTGAATAAATCTTTGCCATCTATCATTGTGTGAGTTCATGAATGATATTAAGAAAGGCAACTGGTGCTTATCGAGACAAACATGGGTTCCGCAGCAGTCAAAAATAATCCTGATTGGGGTTTTTGACAGTGTGAGGAATGGGGCCGACTCATGAGTAGCACGTTACTCCTTGATTTCCAATGAACGAATACGATGATTTGAAAATTTTAACCCCTCAGGCTCGTTTTTTTTTAGCAATGATATCAGTATTCCCATAGATTATTCCAGAATTTTCAATTCAAGGATACGTGTCGAGACGCAGGATGAAATTTAAGCATACCTCAGAGGACATTCACGCGGTACGACTACTGTATCTTGTGAGCCTCCAACCCCAAGGGTGAATTTTCCTTCAATAAAAACGCGATCATAATGAAGACACGCTTTATTCTCAAAAGGGATTGACCCTAAAACATGACGTTGTGTGTTGACTTCGAACGCGTTTCAACTACTTGATCCAAATCTAGAAGTGCGTGACCTACGCAGTGAGCAACAGAACGAGACAAATCGTTAGTTGCCGTACGACCCTTGAGAGCTCTCGAGTCTGAGAAAACGAAAAACCGCACCAATTATCGAACGACGCCTCGGAGGCCGGAGTTTCTTTGAACAGCATGGTTTCTGGCTAGAGAAGCCTGACAGCGACGCGAACTCATTGCTCAGCCCAACAAACAAAAGCCGTCGCCGGTTATTTTTTTCCCCTCCCCAGCTTAACTGGAATCAGGTGTTCTCACCCACTTCTAGCATATAATGGTCAATTGGTATCTAATTGGCCTGTTGTCTTTTTTTCAAAGTTTTTATTCCTTTTGCAGAGCGGAGTTGGATTTTTTGGCAAACTTGTTTATTTTAGATCGACCAAAGGTCAGCAAAACCCGCTGAGTTGCTGGTCAAAGTGTGAATCTTTGGTAGGAGGCTAACAGCAACAAGCCGCATTGTTTCAGTGGATATCGACCTGGATTATGTTGGAGAGTCCCAAGAAATACTTCCAAAATGATTGTGGAACAATCTGCTCAGGAATAGCTAGAAATCCCCTAGCAGTAGTGTAAAAAACATTCTGCTAACCTTCAAGTTGCGTAGTAGAGGCAACCCAGCAAATTTAGAACGCACTCTAATATTTCAAATTGCAACAACAAGATGAAAATGCAGGCTTATGATGCGGAATCTTCTTTTAAAGGCTTGTATGTGAGAAAGGTTGCAAACAAGTTTTGGTTTGAAACACCTGATGCATGGGTTCTCCTGATTGGCTGATAGTATTTTGAAACTACATTAGCTGGTGAATTTGAATTCTTGAAGTACTGTATTACCATGTTGCCTTTGCATACTTAGGACTAACATGATCGCAGGATGTCCAAAACAAATAGAGAGTGTAAAATTCGCGAAGATTCGCCTGCCTTATATGATCAATCCAGAGATTTTTAAAAAGATTTCACCCGATCATTTAAAAATGCCCTTAATTGTTTTATATGCAACGCATTCACACAACAACGACAAAAACACAACACTCTTAATAAAACATGTTTCGGTCCCTTGGGTATCACTGTCGACTTCGTAGACGCAGAGAGTCCACATGAACTACTTCCTTGTTTCAAATTGTTCTTCCTCCCGAAAATAAAATTTAAAAAGCGTATTCAAGCACGTGCAGGCCACGTACAACTAAAGGCCGCGCTCATATTTCAAGCTGTAATTTCAGGGAAAGGATAGTATATGCCGGAACACGGTGAACGATTTTTGAAAAAAGGTTGCTTTTAAACAAACCATACCTGAGACTTTTCCACACACACAAAACACATGAAAAATAAGAAATAAATTAGATTGTTAGATACTTTAGAACAACAATTATTTCAAAGTCGAGGTGCTGCATTTAATATTTTTGATGGAAAAAATCAGTCGGTGAAAAGCATCCTTTTGTGTGCACTGCATTTGCATAATCTAACGTTTTGATAGCAACTGTCTATAGTGTAAAGTCACATAAAACCCTCGGAAACCTAGCCGAAACCTCCAATTGAGGAGGGTTTTCCGTAACAGACTTCTTTTAATTTTTCAAAGAGAAATTCGGCCAATGGGCTTTATAAACAAGGTATTTTGAGCTGCGTGTAAGAACTTTAAACTCCGCATAAGTGGCGGGTGCATCACTTTTTCCATCGGGATCCGAGATGGAGGCGCAGGGGGATCCGAGTTCTCCTACTGGCGTATCCGGGCTCGTACCTGGGTTCTCCCCCAGGATTTCACCAGCAGGAATTTCGTCTCAACGTGGGCCATGTCACTCGCCATGACTCCCCTCCGCGCGTGTTGTGCCTGCACCCCGCCGCGAATTTCCGTTCCTCCCCACCCGCTCGCGGGTTCTCGGGTCGAATTCGTAATTCGAGACCCAGGGCGGGATTGGTGAGCGCGACGCGGGGCTATACGCCCGAAACGAAATTATTTGACGAGTTCACGCCGGGAACCGGATACGGGAAACCCGCTCTCCCGGCGGGGTCGGGTACCCGTACCCGCGACGACGTATTTTCGCGGCTCGGGATCCGACGTCACTTGCCTCCTCCGCCCGGCTGGCGTTTAAATCCGCCGCCCCGTCGACTCTGCTTCTCGTCTAATCGGATCTCGCTTCGGCTCTCATGAAGGTGTTACTCTCTTACCCTCTGGACATTCCCCCCGACCATCATCACCTCCAACCCAGCACAAGAGTCTCTGGGGACTCACCATGAATTTGCTGGAATCAAAATGGGTTCTTCTTTGTTAAACCAACCCCCCCCCCTTACCGAAAGGCAAGGATATAGGCATGGTTTTATGAGGGTTCAATGTAAGGAAACGCCAATTAATATGTCATCATGGGTTGAGAACAACTTTAAGTAAGGGTAGACAGCGTAATCTATTTTTGGATCTCATATGTAGGTACAGTAGTACTGTACCCTCTTCCCTCCCGACATTCCCTGGACCATCTTCCTCTCCAACCCAACGCTAGAGTTTCTGGAGGCTCTCCGTGAATTTTTAGGAAACAAAATGGGTTCTACCTACTGAAAGGTTAGGAGAGATATATGTGGGGTTACATTACTTCGGGAATAGCAGTTCGGTAGAAAGGCTAATTATGTTGAGAATAGCTATAAATTAGGGGTAGACACGCTTGTAGCTGATTTTATGCAATTGATTTTCCCTCGATCTCAGGTCATAGACACTCAGTGAGCAGACAATCGCTCCACCTTCGCGGTTTAATTGAAACGAGCAAGAAATTTAAGTCTACAGAGGCCTTTAAACGAACAGCAAAAATGTCCCCTCAACGTGATGTGAGGCTTACACCATTTCAGATATTTTTCTTCACAAGTAATAAAAAAAAAACTAGTGACCGAACGCACCACACAATCAAAAGGTAAAATCAAGACAAAGATACAAATATGACATACAGTAATTTTGAGCAAAAAATGTAATTACTGTATCTGGTCCCAAACGAAATTCTTCGCACATGATGCAATTCACAAATTTGCATTATACCAAAAGTGCATAACTCTGTTGATGATGAAACTATAAAATAATGGATACCCCCTCGCATTTAAGTTCATACATATTCCATGACACCAATGGGTTTGACTTCAGGATAACAACTAACATTTGTTTTTAGCTAAGTAAATAACCTTCAAAGTCAGCAATTACAATGCCGTAATTGTGGTGAACTTGTCTTGAGAGCCTATTTTCCCGTTACATTTACGCTTCTGAGAATCTGCATCAGTTTTGACTTCATGTTTCATAAGCTTTTACACCCTCTTGACACGCCCAGGACAATCATCGCGTGGAATAAGCTGGAACGCCCGAACACACCACGTACACAATCAACAGGTCAAATCAAAACAAAGATAAAAATATAAATTATTTGTTGCACTAAATGAAATTGCTCTATCTGGCCCCCAACAAAAATCTTTGCACATGATTCAATTCAAAGTGTGCATCATAACAAAGTGCATAACTTTGATGAACGCATTAGTTTCTTGGGACTTTCAAAAAATTCGCAAGGAAGTTTTCTGTTATGGTCAACACATACAGAATGATCGATACATTTATCTAAAATGCGCTTTGAACAATTTTCTGAAATGTTATACTGTATAAAAAAAGACAGTTCCTCTCATTTTTAGAGTAACAATAGTGACAAAACCTAAAGTCACATTTTTTCATGTCATCTCACCTATCTGCTCACCATCTGCTTCGAAGATACGTTACTTCTCACCTTCTATACACATTAAACCGCCATTCCAATCCTTGTTTAGCAATATCCAAGGTATTTTAGAACTTCTGTATGACGGATAGCGGACTGGTTTTGATGCTGAAGAATCATGACGAGAAGAGAGAAAAAGTACAGTCGGCAGATCTTGAGTGAGTGAAAAGAGGAGTCGTGAGGAAAGTACTTTTCGGAGAGCCCCGGGATTACAGTTGGGTCGTCGGGAGTAGCACTAACGCGGCTCGGCCCATCTGAAACAGGCACCACCTGACGCAACGCGCGAGAACGGCTGGCACCGCAACGGGATTTATTGCCTGGAAACCCCATCCACCTTCCGCATAATGACGAATCCCGGGCCCACAGGGGTTGGCTTATTCGTTTACGCAATGTAATGAACCCTCGGCCCCGTCGACGACTCCGACGTCGAC
>CAJPEX010001466.1:0-51784 GCA_905338405.1 Notodromas monacha | reverse complement strand
AAAAAAAAAAAAGACGACGGACTCATCAACAAAAGCAGGGAAAGAAGAAAGGAAGGGAGGGACTTTCGCAATAAACCAGAGGGGGATTTCATTGAACCCTGAGCAGAAAGGACGAGCAGGAACGCGCTTTTGGTTGGCGCGAGTGCGGAACCGAACCGCTTCCACAAGTTCACTGGCATCAGTCAGTGTAAGTGTAACGCACTGGCTTCCTGTCTGTGGCGCTTCTTATTTCACACAGAATATAAAAAATAAAATATATTCGTCTAATAAATAGTACGTCTTACAGTAGCTTCTTGTCTTCTTATTCATCCCAATAATGCATATAAACTATGTATCCTGAAGTATATCTGCAAAAAAAAAAAAAAAAAAAAGTGCACCAAAAAGGTGCACCAAAAAAGTGTACCAATTTTATTTTTGCTTGAAATAGCTCAGTAGGACATTCAGCTATGGCAATGTAACATTCCTCTACTCAATTTATTTTCATTTTCTTATTGCCCCAACCTCCCAAATGTTGGAAAAGTGTGCACCCTCTGGAATGAAGGAATGAACAGAAAGCTTAATTTTCCTCTTTTCAGCATTCACAAGGTTCAATCAACATTCCCACATCCAAACCCTCTCCCTGCCCAACCCAAATCCATTGTATAGTATCTGTATTGATGGAACAGTATATCTCATGGATACTGTACTAAGACCATTCAGTACCAATTCAACAAAAAATACATGACTGAAAAATATTGCAATTTCATTCACAGCGGTTTCCGTGGTGTAGTTGGTTATCACATCCGCCTAACACGCGGAAGGTCTCCGGTTCGAACCCGGACGGAAACAGTATTTTTTTTCTTCTTGCTGTACGCAATGCTGGTACTTCTTTTCCGTTTCTATGCTCATGAGGCGATGAGTAGTCTACGAAAGAAATGTGTTTTTTTTGCCACATTGCGTGGTGTCATTATACACCACAGGTGGAAAAAAGGTATTTTTTCTTCGCATGGACGACCTTTCGCATGCTACCACACGAGTCCGGGTCGCGAGTCCGCAATGTTCGGATCGGAAGACTTGGCAGGCCAACAAGTGGAACAAAGGACGGGGCAATAAACCAGTTTTCTCACACTGCCGTGCTCACTTATGCTTTCTCGGTGTCCCTTTATATATAGCTTTCTCCCTCTTTTTTTATTCAAGCTATTCCGACGTCATCAAGTTCTCAGCAGATCCAAACCCTCGTTTGATACCAACAAGTCACGCAGCGGACCAAGTCGATGACCGGAATCACACGCCGTCCGAAACGCGTCCACGCGAGATTAACTCGCTTTAATTATCCGAAGCAGAAATCCGCCATCATCCGGAATAGACCAACCTTTGAAATACTGAACTGCACAATGGAGAAGCGCGACGATGTTCCTTAATTGAAGCAATCAAGAGTTGGACTGAAACCCTGACAAACGCCCGACGAGTGAGGGTTTACGTGAATCCGTTGGTGATCTGAAACATCCTTTCTGGCCCTTCTGTAAATTAGTAAATACTGTATTAGGATAAATTAAAATAAATATATAAATAAATAAATAAATAAATAAATAAATAAATAAATAGGAAAAAAAAATAAATATTAATTTTCAGATGATCCGCTTTCACAGATGTATACGCTCAAGATTTTAAATGGAGTTTGCATATACAGTACAGTAGTTTCTGTAATAGAAATTAGATTTGAATAATGCCTTAAATTTTCGGCGATTATATGATTTTTCGTGTATTCACAGCATTTTCTTCGAAACTATCTCTTTTCTAGCCCAACCCTTGCACAGAAAGTCTTATTTAAATTTATTTTTTTACAGTTTCTGAAGCCATTCACGGATTCTTCTTGTAAATTATCTTCACAAGTTCGATTTTTTTCGGAATATGGGTTGGTCTTGGTAAGTGCAATTTTGCACTTGATTCTTTCGGTCAAATTTTAAGGGACCAGCACGAAATCATTTGAGCTTATCGAGAGGTTTTAAGTTAGGAAAATGATCATTTTTGTCATGGGAATTTAAAAAAGATTATACGATTAACTGTGATTGGGGATACATTATTTATTAAATGAGTTAACGGGAAGTTGAACTTGGATACAAGGGTTCATTTGCCCAATTAGTCTCTCATATCCGTCCAAAACACATCAAGTTATAATTTTATTGCTTTTCTCTTTTTCTTGTGTCAATCAAAAAAGTCATATAAGACCTCCAGAAAATTCGATTTATAGAGGTTATTGAGGGGAAAGCATTCGAGTTAGGGAGGGTTTTAATGTACAGTATTCCTTATAGGTAATTCAGCGAGGAATTAAAAAAATTCAATATGGAGGTATTTTACGTGCGGGAGGTTTCAGTATGCTTCTTAAATCAAATATGATTCTCAAATCGTTCAAAGGGTCAGTTTATTTGTGGTCAACAGTTGAGCTACAGCGAGGTGATGTAAAAAGATTAGCAGTACCACACGAATTCAACGAAAATACTATACATGATATTAAAATTTGAAAAAGAAATAAAAATAAATTACTGCATGTCATAAAAAGCTCAAGACCGCTGTTGAAAATCCCACATCAACTTTAAAAAAAGAAAGCATTACAATCAAAGCCAAAGTTGTTGAACAACGCGTGGGAATAAAAAGAAAAAAAACGAAACCTTGGAACACAAATTGCAATGAGTCAGCCAATTTGGAATGATGACAAGCACATTTTTTTTCCAACGAATCGTGACTCCTAATCATCGATATAAAATGAATGCATTGACTAAAAAAAAATTTCCGAAACCGCGCTTAACGTTTTTAGAGGAAAGAGAAATACCCTCATTTCATCAAACGCTCAATAAGTGATCGATCAATCACTTAATTCCTTGTCAATTATCGACAGACTGAACAATCAGGGCAACTTGAAAAAAAATTAATAATATTTCTCGGGCATAATTATCATTCTTATCAAATCTCTGGGCTGAAAAATTAAATGTCATCCGCTAACCCAATTTGCGAAATTGATCTCAATTCCAGAATGATAATTAAAAATACAATATATGCTTTCTTCCACATCCAGATTGTACAATGGGATCACAGAATTTCAAATTTTTTCAGATTTCTCTTCATTAGATGTGCTCCCTTAACTTTATGCTGGAACACTTTCCCGTAATTGAATATTACTCAAGGTTAAATTAATAAGTGATTGATTCAATGATACTTCGAGATTCATCTATCGTTGACAATTTTGAAAGGTCTTCTCGGGCTGATCACAAATAGATAAAAGATAGAACCACACAGGAATTTGAAATATAACATTCAGTTGTTTGAACTTGCTCGAATTCTTTTTAAAAATTGATTCGCGTGACCTTTTTCAGGCGAAAAATAATTTTAACATTTGTTCTTCCTAGTGGAAAATATGGTGTAAATGTTCCTTCTATTATGTTGTCATATTTGGCTTTTAAGGTTTTGAATTATGATTTTTCTCTTTTCCAAGAAGCACACATGTTATTTTTAGATGCCATTTTTTTTTTTACCTTCAGCGAGTAAAAAACGCTAGTTTCGACATTTGACAAGAAAATATCTTCGAATCTGAAATTTTCAAGGGAAGCAGGGGCAATTAAAATATGTCCTCACGAAAAAAAGTAGGGTTCTCTTGAAATTATTTGCGGATTTACTGTTAAATGTTTTTATAGGCCGGAAGGGCGGAAACCGTCTCCACCGTTTCAAGTCGCTAAATAAATTATGTGGGGTATTGTTCATTATCTCGACACTCAGACCGTGAAAATGATGCGCCTATTTGCTCACAACTTCTTTGAGAATGTGGGTGGGGTTGAATTGAAGAAATGCGGTTACAAAAAAATGTTTGAACGAAAGCCTTTGTCCGAAACGAACTTAAAAAATTTATTCCCATGCCTTGAAAAAAATCATCAATCCAAAAAACGCTGATGATGATAATTCGGGGAAATTCTGGGTACAGAAATTTCCATTGTCTCGAGAAATCCCCAACGTTAATCCTATGCTGTGAATGCGTAAAAATTGCCACCCCGTGAGGAATTTTCGTTTGTGCCAAAATGTTTGCAGGATTATGAAAACAATAGCAGACTTATTTTCAACTTAAGCCTTGGTTAAAAAATATTATAATCTTTTTAATTGACTTAGGGAGCTCTCATGGGACAAAATTCTGCATATACATCCCAACTTTGCCAAACAAGGGTAGACAAGGCCCTGAATATCACCAATCGAAATGTCCTCCAATTCTTCAATATTTCCCAGAACAAAAATGGATTGTTTCCTGGAATCAAAACCTCAATAACTCAAATTTATTTTTTGGGGTGTCCCTTGAAAATTGACTTGGATATAGGATAAACTCTACATTTATATATTGCATGTATAGCAGGTGAACCTCCATAGCTCAAACCTCCCTAAGACAAATACCCCCCTAAGTTGAATTTTTTCCAGATCCTCTCTGAATCCCCTTAGAAACAACACATAAAAAACCTCCCTAAGTCAAAGGCTTTTCCCCTCAAACCTCTGTAATACGAATTTTGTGTGGCCTGTTGGCCATTATTTTCTTGAAAAAAAGAAAGAAAAATATCGCTAAAAACAGAAACTTATGTGTTTTAAACATATTAAAATTCATAATTGGGCAAATGAACCCCTTTCAGCAGCCTTTCAATTCATTTAAGAAGCCATTTAAGCTTTAGAATATCTCCACTTACAATTTTTTCTTCAAGTTTTCTAGAAAAAAGGGCCTTGTATTTCAGTTCCAACCTATATACAATTCCTGACATCTCCCTAAGTCAAAACCTCCGGAAGTCGAATTTTTTTGCAGGTCCTTTGAAATTCGACTTAGAGAGGTTCCACTGCATATTCTATATATACTACACATGTATTGTATAAGACAATGGTGGAAAAGAAATAAAGGTGAGTGTCAAGGTGCTGCGGTGGAAGAATGCAGACCGAGCCGCGGTTCCGGTTCCGTTCGCCCCGATCCGGACACTGAACAACAACCACGCCGAGTGACTTCCGCTGCGGGCATCATTTATCATACCCTATTTTCTTATTATTTTTTGCCTCTTTTATTTCTTGTGGGGGGTCTTTATTCTATGCAGACAGGTTTGTCAGCTATAACGCCAGTTCAAGTTCGTTCAGGTCCGAATGAGAGACTCACTCACCGTTTTCACGCGATTATGAGCAGCAGCACCCGCTGATTTTCAAACCTCATTTGTGGTGCAAAAATAGCGTCAACCAAAAGAGAAAAAAAGTTTGCATCGCTGATTTTCAAGGAATAACAAGTAGTCTTGTGTGGAAGTTTGAAACAATGAACAGAGTATAGAAAATTTTTTTCTAGAAATTTCTGCATCAAGAAGTCCCGAAATGAACGCACTGTTTCACACAAAACTATTTTCAACTTTTTTGGACATATAGTATTTCCTTTTGAAGATTCCTACCTTCTATTTTTTCTTCATGAAAATCGGATGATTTTCATGAAGAACCCCCTTTTTGTTTTCGCAAATATTTGCATGCATCGACTATGAGAATAAATAGGAAATATTATTATTACTAAATCCATATATATGGACAAATTTCGGGTGATCTCTTCATACAAGACTCCACCCAAACTTTTAAATATTTTCAAATAGGAAATGTGAACATGAAAAGCCCGAAAACCACTGTTGACAGAAGAAGAACACTAAAAAAAAAACAGGAAACTGCATGGAATTTGTTTGACATGAATGTAAGAGCACATCACACAAATTAATCAGTCCACGCTCAGAAAATTTGGATGTACAGTAATATGAACCTAAGAGGAGTTTCGTTTTAAAAAAAAAAAAATCCCACACGATTCAAAAATTTCTATGCACTTTCGTGGAAAAGAAATCACTTCCTGATGTATTTCGAAATAACTGACAGAAGGGCTCGGTAAAATATAAGCGCAAAACATACACGAATTGCAGAGATGCTGGAGGGGAAAAAATGAAAGGGATTCAACTACAGCGTTTTTATTAGTTTATTTATTTATTATCTCTCTGCCTCTCTCGTGGAGAAGAGTAATTATCATTATCTCCATCAGATATTACCAGTTGCTTCATCGCCGACGACGAGAACGACAGCTGACTCCGTCGTCAGAATTTCTCATATTTGCTTCCGGGAAAGCAAATTATTTTCCCAGGCGAGACACGAAACCTTGTCAAACATTTTTTTTTTTCAGAGAAAGCAATACAAAAAATACTTTCCCTCATTCGGGAGAATTGGGAAAAACATCTTCACCGTTTAAAAAAAGTGTTGTATTAGAATGGGTGAAATTTTCCATTAGATTCAACCAAATTCCAACATATCTAAGTCGAATTTAAACAGATCTGAAAAAATGTGTCTCCTGAAAAAAGAACGTTGAAATTTGAACGTTATTCAATACTTTTTCTTGAGAAAGAAATAAAAACAATTTCCCTCAGTCGGAGGAATTGGTAAAACATTTTCAAAATGCTTTTATTTTCTTTGTCTCACCACAGTCTAAAATTGACAAAATTTCCGACGCGTCGTTATGCGAAATTGAACAGTATTGAATATTGCGGATCATGCAGTGATTGTTGATGTAAAACATTTTCAAAATGCTTTTATTTTCTTTGTCTCACCACAGTCTAAAATTGACAAAATTTCCGACGCGTCGTTATGCGAAATTGAACAGTATTGAATATTGCGGATCATGCAGTGATTGTTGAACATCATATCATGAGAAAAGTTGCAAAATTTTGCTTGGACAACACACTAGCTTAAAGTTTGATTTTGATTGGTGTATTTACGGAATTTTCATACTGGAATGGAGATTGAAAAGACTCGCAAAGTCGGCCTGATGAACTGTCATTATTCCTCACGGACTGAAAAAAATCAGTCCGTCTCGGGGTCTCACTGCACAGCTTAGCATACACACAGCAGACAAAAGAAGAAGAAGAAGACGAAGAAGAAGAAAATGCTGACCTGAATGCACGACGCGGGCACAGAGCTGGAGCAAGGCGGTGCACAGAGCCAGGCAGGACACGTAGCCCCTGCAACTGGGCCACATGCTGCACTGCTGCTGCTGCAGGGTCCTTCACGGCTCAGCAGCGACACCTGCTGGCGGTGGCAACGAGCAGCGATCCCCGAGGCGTCCCGCTCACGCACGCGCGACAAAGCAGCACGCATCACGCGACGACGACCGACATGCTGCACGCACTAGTAGGACTGACGCACTCCCGATCACGCTTTCGATAATCGAATGAGTCGACGCACGACAGCTAAGTCACCGTGACGACGACGACGACTCTGCCTACTGCAACGACGACAACAACTACGACGAGTTGTAGTAGGCGTGCTCAGGCCCTCCTTTTATTACTTGGCTTTAATTGGCGCTCGCCAATTTCCTAAATTTATTCTTTTCCTCCTCTCCTCTCACAATTTTTTTTCTTTTTTTTTCGTGTGGCACCACTTCAGTCCTGTTTCAAAGAAGAATTGTCGAGATATATGAAGACATGAGAGACGACCCTCGGCGATGGTGGGACTGAAATTTTGAAAATTGCAATCATCAGGAGAAAACGCCGCAAAATATACAGTAAGGTTGTCTCAATAACTTGAACCTCCCAAATTAAAATTGTTTCGCAAGTCTCTGTCTGAAGCCTCATAGAAACAATGCATTCTCACCTCCAAGGACATTTTCCTCTCAAACCTCCATATAGTTCGATTTTTCTTAGGCCTTTAGTTATTATTTTCTTGAAACAAGAGAAAGAGAAAATCAATAAAAAGGCAACTTGAAGTATTTTGAAAGGAAGTGAAAGACTGTTATTTGGCAAATGAACCCATTGGTTTAATTCAGCATCCTGTCAACTCATTTCAGGAGCAATGGAATACCCTGAACACCACCATTCAGAATACCCTAAATTTTTCTACATTTTCCATAACAAAATTGCTTCTTCTAGTTTTGCTCAAAATCTCACCAACTCGATTTTCTCCTGGTCCTTATAAATTCGAATTAGAGAGGATCGAATGCTGTCGATTCAGTGGCACTGCTGCTGCTGCTGAGACGGATGACGTTGCTGCTGTTGTTGATGCTGCTCAACATCATCCGCACGAGTCCGGGAGGAAAATAATGAACCGAAATTAACCGCGAGCGGTTTTTCCTAAATTTATTCTTTTCCTCCTCTCCTCTCACAATTTTTTTTCTTTTTTTTTTCGTGTGGCACCACTTCAGTCCTGTTTCAAAGAAGAATTGTCGAGATATATGAAGACATATGAGAGACGACCCTTGCATGATGGTGACGGTGGGACTGCAATTTTGAAAAATTTCAATCACCAGGAGAAAACGCCGCAAAATGTACAGTAAGGTTGAATCTCACTCAATAACTTGAACCTCCCAAATTAAAATATTTTTGCAAGTCGCTGTCTGAAGTCTCTTAGAAACAATGCATTGAAAAACTCTCACTTCCAAGGACATTTTCCTCTCAAACCTCCATATAATTCGAATTTTCTGAGGCCTTTAGTTATTACTTTCTTGAAACAAGAGAAAGAGAAAATCAATGAAAATGCAACTTGATGTATTTTGAAAGGAAGTGAAAGGCTGTAATTTGGCAAAAGGTTTCAAATTCATCATCCTGTCAACTCATTTCAGAAGCAATGGAATACCCTGAACATCACCATTCAGAATACCCTAAATTTTTCTACATTTTCCATAACAAAATTGCTTCTTCTAGTTTTGCTCAAAATCTCACCAACTCGATTTTCTCCTGGTCCTTATAAATTCGAATTAGAGAGGATCGAACGTCATAATTTTCGAAACATTTTGGGTTATGTTTGGTTTGTAGTAAATAGTTCCAGATATTTTTCCACTAATTAAATTTAGACTTGGGCTAGTTAAAGTCACACGAAAGGTAATTACAGTCATCCTTAGGCTGGTTAAAATTTGTCTTAGGCAGCTAGGGCCGAATTAAAGTTAGCCTACTTGAAGTTAAAACAACCATTTAAATAAAAAATAAAAAATGCAATTCCCGGAGTATTTTATAAATGCATTTTTTAAATCATAGTTTTTGAAATGAAATGTTTCGTCTCGTGTAAAAGAAAAATAGGTATCCCAAATTGCGATTGACATCTTTCGGAATGAAAACCGCGCATCAGTGCTCATTATATACGGAATTGCACTTTCGCTCGCATTGCAATTCCGCAGACATAAATCACAGATTGACACCTTGGTTGGTTGGCAAATATGCCAACGACTTCAGAACCTGACGGACATTTTCCCACATGAGTCTGACGAGCGAACGAAATTAATTACGCGAGTCACCAAATCAGAAATTTTATTTTCCCCCTTCCTCGAAAAAAATCAATAGAGACACACATGACTAGAATTGTCTTCCCATCGTGAAAAAGAGGCAAATTACAAAGAAGAACAAAAAAAAAATGTATGTAATGAAAGTCCATGCCAATTCCGTTCTGACGTCGACAGGCCAATCTCACGGGTCAACAAGCCCACGGGCTATTCGATAGCTAATGAGCCACCGTAGTGAGCGACATCGACATCGACACCAGAATACCACCAACAAATTGTCAGTTGGCAGTTTTTACAATTGCAACAGTGGAGGCGTACTAACAAAAATATTTGTCACATTTTCCAGTACGAAAGTGTGATTAGAGAAAAATATATGCATACACTATCTTATTATTTGCTTCAATAAAGAAAAAGACTATTTAGTGGCAAGTCCGGAACCTTCTGAACCACACGAAGGTTTAAAAATAAATCATTCTACTAATCTTAAAAGATTAGACAAATACTTTTAGCCCTGCATTTGGAAAAATAACATTTTCTCATTCGGACATTCGGTTCATAACGTGGCAGATTATTTCATGGTCATTTGTGAACATACAGAAATGATGACAAATTTGTTTAGGAATCCATGCAGTTATGTTCGATTTCAAAAATTCATTTCAGGTGTAATTATTTTTTGTATTAGCCATAATTTCAAATGGTCCTTCAGCGTTTCTCTGATATCAATAAAAAATAATTTGAATATGTACAGCTTATTGGAGTGCTACAGACATGGTGAAAATTTCTGCAAAAATCTTAACCGCACATAAAAACGGGAAATTTGCCACTAATTTTTATGATTTTATTCCGAAAAATGTGCCAGGGACATTAGTTTACTGTACTTGGATTTTTGATTATAACCGATACTTGAACGTTTATCCAGTTTTTTCTTCAAATTTGCTTCGACTTTCTAGAAAATATTATCAAAAATAATTCTGACAATTGTTGAAAAAAATAACGTGTTTCATGCTGAGCAGGTGCTGTAATTACCAAAGCTTCGTAATTTACATTTTAAAATTAAGAAACTGGGTCGGATTCGTCGCCACCAATTTCCGTGATTCTTAAAAAAAAAGAAAAAAACCTAGAAGAATTATTCTTCCAATCATTCCACTTCTTCAACCCGGATACGGTTCCAATTTTTTCCCGGGTAAATTATTGACACTGCTCCAAAAACAAAAATTTCCTCCGTTTTCCCCAGAAGGTTATTGAAGCCGGATTGATCATGAATATTTCTGCTGAACGAGGCCAACGTTGATGACAAACTGGAAAATTAGATCCCAAGAATTGAAAAAAAAAATCCCGAATTTCGCAAGCATATAAAATAAAACTAAAATTGTAACTTTAGCTCAACTAGGTTAAATTACAAAAGTATACACGCGCGTGAAATGCAACGAAGCCCAATCGATTCGAAAAAAAGGGTTGATGTATTGGCAGGAAAATTATATTTTGTTTTCGCTCGAAAGGAACATTCGCTGCAGATTACCATTTTAAATTAACAAAATATGCACCGTCATGTCAAAAACCGTCGCGTTAATTCATTGCCGCACCTCATCCGCGTGTTGTCCTATACAAATTTCAAAGTTCACCTTCATTATAATTCTATTCGTTCGTCGTACTTGCATCTAGTTTCTCCTCACGAACACGTTTTCATTACGTGACACTACAGTGTAAATCAAGGAATGCCGACACCAACAATAAAAGCCTACGTTTTTATAATGATATAAAATCAAAATAAATTGTATTGTAAAAAATTGCTGCGCGAAATATCGATAAAAACTATTCTCAAAAAGAGAAAACCCAAACACGAGCGCAGTCAAGATTCAGAAAACTATTTCTTCGTTAGAAAAAAAAAAAACAGAAAGGACTAACTTCAGGGCGATGAATTCTTGTGTCAAGAACATCGATCATCTCAGAAAAATTCTCTAATATTTTCACAGCACATTTTATTCCGATTCATTTATTTTTTTTTCCTGCGGAGTCCAAGAGGATTCTCATTTCCATTGACTATATAGGAGCTGTAGGAAATAATTGACTGAAAAAAAAACTGCTGATATTTCTGAGCAGGAAGTTCATCAACGATCTCAAAAAAACTGCACCTTGGAGGTGAATGCTCTTTAAGATAACGAGCTAGTTAAAAATGAAGCCATATGAATATTCCTGTTTTGGAGGCTATCGATTGATCAAAAACGAGAAAAAAAAACATCGATCAGATCTCAGAGAACTCATGACAGCTGCTCAGTCTTTGTAGGGAACTCTCAGACAGACTAAATTCTAGCTTCCCAAATTATTGTCTGATACGAAAAACATGCTTTATTGTAAACATTATCCAATTCTGACTGCAGTCTTTTCATTATTCATTCAGTATTCTCCATAGCGTCAATGCTAACATGGAAAACAGTTTTCTCATTTTTCATCTAACAGAAAATTATATCAGACAAAAGGAAAAAACCTGTGGCCAGATAATTGACTAATTCAACACTTTTTCGTCGAATACTTTCTGCCAACGAAGCTGAAAAAAATAGTTAATAGAAATAAATACGCAAACTCGCTTTTCCAACCTCCAAAAATACGGTGATGAGAAAAAAAATACAGAAAATCTTCGCCATGATGAAATAAACGAATGAACTACGAAAAAAAATGGCGTGGGCATTTTAGTAAGCAATAAAATGCAAAAAGAAAACTTGCCAGTCAAAAGCGTGCATGGAATAATACCTAAATATTGATGATATAAAAATTGAAATACAGTAATCCCAAAAAAGTCATTCAAGCAGGACTTCCAAAAAAAGAATGAGCAATTTTAAAAATATGCTCAACCATAAGAAGTGATCGAACGCCCAAACGTCGAGACCCCCCCCCACCAGCTGTTTTCGTTATGATTTTAAATGAATAAATAGATTAATAAATTGAGGAAGCACATTCTTCGTCGTTATAGGGGCATTTTATTAAGCAACACAATGCACAAAAACTTGCCAAACAAACGCCTACATGGATTAAAACCTGCATTTTGAAAATGAAAGTTATTCCAAAGAATTTTCCAAAGGGCAGCATGGTACTGTACTGTAGTGATAACCAACCAAGCCCATCAGCAAAATAAGCAACCCTCGACCATCAGAGAAGGGTTCGGGCCAAAAACGGCTTCTTGCAGTACAGTATTCGGTCATCAACAGACTCGTGCCTGTCAGGTTATGTTAGTTAAAAGATATTTGTAACTAACATAACCTGACATAACCTAACTTTACCTAACCGCCTCCCAAAATCAGTTTCAGCAGAATGCGGATGAATAAAATTCACAGATTCTGGTAGGTTGTTGTGATTATGAACTCATCCTAAAGATTTGTCTGGATGGTAGTGCGATCTAGGAATGAGGTACAGCCTTGGTATATATTCAATTAAATGTAATTTTATTTATTATAATAATTTTTTGTTTGGAGGATACTCACCTGAACTTATTACTGCATTTCTCTTTTTTATTTCTCAAGAAGGGGACGGATAATTTCCAAAATCAAGATGATCCACCGATCTTCGACTCTCAAAATGACAATTTGTGGTTCACTTTTTAAAGAACCCTCTCGAAATTGCGAGCGGAAAGGAAAAGAAAGGATGGTTTTCGCGGGCGTCCTCGCTCCGCCTCAGGCTCATTTTTTATTTTTACGCGTGCCATTAAATTAGCATGCCTTGAAATTTATGCGCGAATGATATCCAGGTTGTGGCGCAAAAATACTGTCATATTGGCGAGTCGGGAATGTCTCTCTTGATGTTTTGCCTCGTGAACTGCTGTCTTCCGACAGCAATCATTTCTCGTGGGCACTGATTTTCGACATGTTACCGAAGTCATTTTTCATTCATCATCCTTGAGAAGATTTTTTTCTTGAAATTGGTCGAATTCTCGAGCAGAATAATCTAGAAAATATCGGAAGAATTGAGTCGCCAATTTTCGCAGTGGCGATGGAAAATAAATGCGCAATCCGCTGTGAAAGTTGAAAATATGCAAAACTTTTGTCTTTTTAATCAATAAAAAAAGAAATTGTAGGTAAATTTACATGCACATCACGGGATCACATCGATATTTCATTTTTGAAAACATAAATGTTGTGGCATCTTCGAATATATGTAATTTCCGATTCGAAAGTCAGGGATAATTTTGCCATGACTAGAAAATATGCATTGGATAAAATTTTCAGAAAAACACTGAAGATAGAGTTGAATTTTAATAAGTTAGTGTTACAGAAAGATTTCAAATCAATTCTGCAAACATGAGGAGAATATTGTTTTATAATACCTCGAAATTTTAATATGAACAGCAATGGATTCTTGTTTTATTACTGCATTTTTCAGAAATTTCACTTAGAACAATTTTAAAATGAACGTGTATCAGCTAATTTTGTCGATTTCTTAAATTCTCAAATTTTACACGATGTGAAGTAGACTTGAAAGATTCGAAACGGATCTTCAGAAGTGAATTTTCTTGCACTGGTTGTTGGAAAAAGTACTTTCTTAACTTGATAAAATAAAAAATTGAGATGCGTCTAAAATTCGGGAAAAAAATTTCTGAAGTTGAGTCAATGAAAATTTTTGCTCATATTTTTCTTTCGCTTGATTTATTTCGAGCATTTGTCTGAGATTAATTGCATTTCAGTGTCTGACATGACCTCAAAATTCTCAGCTTTTGAAAATCTAATTTTTCACACTTCGAAATTGCGCTATTTTCAATTCAAACTGACCTTCAAATGGAACCCCATTGAGTAAGAGTCGAAAATGCTGGTAAACTTGAATAAGGTTTCGGAAAAGTTGCAAAAGTGTTTGAAAATTGTATGGCCTTCGTGCTTTGTGCAAAACTTCAATTAAAACTCAATCTTCTTCTTTCTCGCTTCGTGGCCCGGAAAACGTTAATCGATTTTTACTAGATTCTCATTGTACTTTTGTTTCTCAAAAACGGTCTGAGTAACATTTAAATCTGCAAAAAAATTTGGCAGCACCGGTGACGATAATTTATGAACGTGAAATACCTTCGGAAAGGAGCAAAAATCTTCGCTTCAAAGTTTCAAAGCGAGCTACCCAGCATGCAAAATCGCGAATTCAGTACCGTGGATTTATTTTGCAACAAGTTTCATGGGCTTACACTGTTCCCCCGTATAAATTACACACATTAAAAATAAATCCGGACTTTTGAGAATATAATCAGTCCACGTGGAGCTGCACAAAAAAGTTTGCCTTGAAAGTATTACCAGCTTCACAGTTCCTGAATTTATCTTTATAAATTAACATATAATTAATTTTTTTCGAATAAACAGCAAAATAGAAGCAATATTCAGGCTGAGGAATATTTTATGAATATTGATTCTTGAATTTCATCTGATTTTTCTATGATTGCAATGTTTTCTCAGTTTCCATAGTCCTTTGATTTAATTGAAAAATTTTTACAAACCTCTAAAAAATGAGCGAACGAGGATGTGGTGTAAGTAATTTGCTAAATGACAGCATAACTTTGAAAATTTGCGAAAAAATACAATTCTGCAACCCCAAAGTCTCTGATGGTGAAGAATAAAATCGTGAATAAAATAAGTTTTTAGTGAAGCTAAAAGCCCCCCGTACTATCACTAATCACCTTATAAAGAAATCTTTTTAACGATGTCTATAACAAGCTTTAGATCCACGATCATTAAAAAAAATTACGTAAAAATAAAATTCAAAGCGAGTTTCTGTAAATAATCGATTTCCTCGTGCATCCGGAACTTTCCCGCCGTCTTTACCAGTCAGAATTTTGTTTTAAATTTTCAAATTCGTAAACAGAATGCATTTTTGCTCAAGATAAGCATCAGCGTGCAGATTCTGAAGAAAAGTCTGTTCTGTACGCAAAATTGGAACGAATGAGGCACAGGTTACGGTTTTTTTTATTTCACAAGAAGAGAAAAAAAACAGCCAGGAAAAATGGCAGAGAAATGAGATTTGCGAGCGAGATTTAATTTGCAGAGTGCACATTCACGCAAAAGAACAGTGCAATACCAGTCATGAAACGTCAATGGTGGTCACGAAGCATTTTTCCTAACGAGCTCAAAGGCCCTGTACTTGTTTTTCCGAAGTACTTATAGAATGAAATGTGCAACTTCCGGGTTTAAATCCTTCTCATATTTATTTTGCGCGTCCAGAAAATATTCAAGCCGGCGAATTTTTTCCGCAAAACTTTCCCAGAAATTAATCCTATTGAACGAGTTATGGGCGAAAATTTTTTATAGGCGGAGTTCAGTTTCAAAAATTCATCTCAGACTGAGGAGAAAATTTGCATAACAATTTAAAAAATGCCATAAAAACTCCATGCGGCAATCTTTTTTTTTTAATTTTCTCCAGATTTTCCAGGAAAGTTGAAGAGTACATTTTAAGCAACCCACTCATTGATAAGTTCGTAAAAATTTAATTGAGTCTTAGTTCGATAAACAAAACCTATCAAATGCACAAAATATTATTTTTATTTCCTTTCTGGAAATGGGCAAACAATTTCTGGAACTACACTTCCATCATCGAAACAACGTTATTATTCCTTCCCAAGGGGTTTCATCAGCATTTTTGAATTTTCTTCGCCGAGTTTTGAAAATATTGCGAGGAAACTGCTGAAAATTAATGTTTAAATTAGCAAAGAAAATATAAAATATTTGTTTGAAAAAAGTATCATAGAGCATAATTACTTAAAGTTAGAGGATTCACTCGAAGTTTTTAAAATTTTATTTTATGGATGAAATCTCAGTTTTTATGATCAAACCGGAAAAAAGTTTCATTTTGGAATATTATCATGAGAAAACCTCATCGACATTCACGGAACCTCAGCTTTGCTTGGAAAATTTATTTTATATGCTTCTCAAGAGCTGCTGCATTTTTTTCCATTGCAAGAAGAATATTTTTTTACTGAGAAATCGCGCGCAAAATGTTAATTTCCATCGCATAAAAGTTTACAGAGCTTCGTGTTGGAGTTCAGCTGAGTTTTTCAGTTTTCACAGTTTTTCGATCGCAAAATTATTTTTTTTTTGGTTTATGTCTTCGTCGGGAAACTGGACGAGGGCTTTTTTCCGTCGCTTTGAACGAAAGAAGGGAAACATTTTCACGGCCTTCGCAGTTTCTCGTCTGCCTCTGGGTGTTTTCTTTTTGTCATTCATCTATTTATTTTTTTCATGGGCAACAAACAGTTCAAACTCCGCCCACGGGCTTTTGAAAGCAACTGCCGGCGTGTGAAATGCAGCATGAAAGTCAACTCAGTTCGATTATATTCCGACTGTTCAGCAGCAGCAGCCTTGTGACGTTGTTTCTTCTTTTTATTTTATTTCATCAACGATAATAATTTTTTAAATTAGACATGCGACTTTATTTTCTGACAAGCACTTGACGCGCATCTCTTTGAGCACCGGGATCATTGTGTGGATGAGTGAAGGCTTACTGACACTGTCTTTTCTTTCTTTATTTTTTTTTCCTCCGAGGATTCTTCAAGAGAAAAAATAACAAAAGACAGGATTTTGACTGACTTTGACCTCCAAATGCAACTCATCGATGGTCGAATTTTTGAGGGGAAATTCTTCTGTTTTTCAACCGATTTTTTGCGCGATTCGCCGAAAAATTTGTCATAACTCGGAAGCTGAAGAATAATTGAACAACCTCAAAATCACTGGAATATAAAAATCACTTATATACACTGGAATATATGAATTGACTTTCATCAATTCATGGCTTATGAATCGCGAAAGGAATAAAAAAAAATAGGCTGAGCGCACAGTAAAAATGCGTAAAAAAACTTGGCATCGAATCAACCTTGAAATATCTCTGATGTGAGAATAATAGAACGATTTAAAGCGCTAAAATTACATTGAAATAAAATCGCGAATTAAAGGCAGTGCTGTATATCTAAGGAGAAATGTACAGTATTTCAACTCATAGTAAAAAGTTTGTGTGCAGATTTGCATCACATAAACCTTGAGATATCTAATGTGAGAATAATTTGAGGATTTAATACGCGACAATTACGTTGGAATAAACTTGCGAATGCTGCATAAAACATGATCTTTTCTAAAAACAACTTGGCCTTCTCACTCGTTTTTAAATAAATGAGAGTGACACAAATTTTCGAATTGAAACGAGCAGATTGAGGCGGAAATTTTAAATTTTTAAAGCTCAAACAATTTTCTTCGATCAATTATTTTTTCATCTCATTCATCACGCAAATAGCAAATTTGTCCGAATATTAGCGTATGTCAATTAATCAATCTCACAGAGAAAAAGAAGCCGCCTTCTCAAATATTTCCGTGATGCTTGATATAATTTTCCTATAAGCACTCGTTTTGAAAACGTGAAGACGACAGATTTTTGAAAAAAAGGAAAAAATGGGACACATTTTTTTCATTTTCTATGAATTTATTAAGATCAACTTATATTTTAAATTCTTGAAAATATTTTTACCAAAAATAATGGTGCTTTAAACAAAGCATTTATTTCTCCTCCAAAAAAAATTTCACGGAACCTCAGCTTTTAAAATATATCAAAATACTGTATATATTTACTATATATGATATTTAAAAATATAAATATCTTATATATAAGCGTGATATTTTAAAATAATTGTTTATTCTTTCCATTATTCAGAAAATTAGAAAGAAAAAAACTACCAAAGTCCAGCTACTTTCTTTTCCCCGTCTCGTTGAAACTCGTTCCTTGTAAATATTTCAACACCACACGCAGAATAAACGACTTTTACCCCCCGAGTCTCTTCTCGGATCCCCGTCTCGACCAGAAAGGCGGACTTCCGGCCCCAGGTCCCTTTGTTTGGTCAATGTACGTTCGGCTCACAAGTGGTCGCCAAAAACGTGGGGGTATACGTATATAAGGATAGAAAATAAAGGAGAGGAGAGAAGATCAGGGGGCGGGGGGTTTACTTGGGGGGGAAGAAGAAACACAAGACGAAGGATCCTCTGCATGAAGCAGGTCGTCCTGCGGCCTGCTGACCCTTCTTGGACCGAAAGCGCCTTACCTAGGAGAAGAGGGGAGTGACGACCCCCTAGGAGCTGTTAGGTGTCGTGCCTGTGTTCGCAACGGTCGCTTGTCCTCCGTGAATAATTGATTGTAATGGGCTACCAAATGAGGTAACGAGCCTTTTATCTCTATCTCTCTCTCTCTCTCTTTGCCAGGCAATGATGAAAAGGGCTGTTGAGGAGAAAACGAGAGAGGGAACCAATGAAGGTTTCCTCCTCAATCAAAGTTAAAAATATTTAGAGTTCAAGAGTCAGTCTGTCCTGAACTCTCTTAAACAATCACACATTTTCCTTTTATTCCTTTCAAATGATTTGTGCGCAAATCTGTGTTACTCCTGTGTGTTATTCAAATCTGTTTTGTGCATTGTTTGCGCTTATTCTTTGCATTCAACTCTGCTGAAACTCTTAATATAAAAATGATTGAAAAACTAGGAACATATTTGCAAGGAAACCCCTTGAATACGTGTTCTTGGCCTTCAAAAGGCTGATTGCCGGCATTTTTATTTACGTTCTTTTGTGATCCTTGATCACAAGGGGGTTGAGTTATTTTAACAAGTGATGGAACCCCCTCAGGCTACAGCATGAGATCATCAGACCCAAAAATGAAAAAAATTAACCACACCACCAATGTCTGTCTTAAAAGTCCCATTATTCAATTTTCCTAATCATTCCACTCTTTTCAAGCTGATTGAATCAATTTCAGAACTTGAAAACCCTGAATTTTCACTGGATATAATTTCATGAAACATCATTTCCCTAGAAACTCCTTTGTCATTTCACTCTTTTTCAAGTTGATTGAATCAATTTCAGAATTTGACAACCCGATGAATTTTCACTGGAGATGTATTTTCCTGCATATAATTATTCCCATGCTGGAAATGTCCTTGTCCTTCCATTTTTTTTTTCAAGGTTCCATGGAAAACTCAAGTCCTGTATTTGGCAACCCTGAATTTTCCACTGGAGAAAGAAGAAGAAGAAGAAGAAGAAGAAGGAGGAGGAGGAGAGGGAGGTAAAGGACATATTGCTACTAAAAAAATAGACAAAGAAATGGGAAAAAAGAACTCTTGCGACAAACGCACAGCTGAGGAGAAAAAACCCCTTCGTCAGGGTTGCTCTTCATCCGTTACCCAGCAGCTCTCTCGCTCACTCGCGGTAGCCGCGAAATCTGTCCCATTTTTGCAGCCCTCGTCGTCAGCGGCAAGCAAAGGAAAACCCTCCCCCCCTCTCTCTCCCTCACCACGACGACGATGACAATTGGAGAGAGAGAGAGGAAAATACATTACATACACACACATATTCCAGTAGTATATATTCATATACATGTACATCTGTCCTCGTGTGTTGGAGGGCCACAAAAGAGAGAGAGAGAGGCTAGAAAGAGAGAGAGAAAAGTCTGCTTGCTGCTGGCACACACGCGATAAGGCATTTGTAGGAAAAGGAAAAAGGCTTTTGCAGGGTATATAGTGATGAGCACCACCCGCGAACATGCTGGGATGGGTATATGGGTAACATCATCCACAGGACCATCAAGAATGCTCTTCCATCCTGTGAACCCCCTTTTTTCTGGGGTTTTCAAAAATATATAAACAACAACAGATGTTCGGGCAAAAGCAAAAGCGCCTATAATTGATTATTAAACCTTGGGCGGCGACGTTGGACTTTTTCACGGCCTTAAAAAAAAAAATGTTTAACCTGGGCCAACCTGAGAAAATCTGGACTTTGTCCCACAATGGGAAAGAACCTGTCACCACAGAAGTGTTAAATATAGATTAGAAATATATTTCTTGGAAATCATCCACCCCCCTCTTCAAAATCATGCAGGACCTTCAAGAATGCTCTTCCATGCCGTGGAACCCTTTTTTCTGGGGTTTTCAAAAATATATAAACAACAACAGATGTTGGGCAAAAGCAAAAGCGCCTTGCATTGATTATTAACCCTTGGGCAACGACGTTGGACTTTTTCATGGACTTCAAAAAAATTTAAACCTTGGCCCACCTGAGGGAATCTGGACTTTGCCTGGGAATGAGAAAGAACCTGTCATCGGGGAAGGGTTAAATATAAATTGCATATTTAATTATTGGAAATCATCCCCCTCTTCAAAATCATCCAGGACCAGGAATGCTCTTCCATCCTGTGGACCCCCCTTTTTTTTACAGGGTTTTGAAAAATATAAAAAAGCAGATGTTGTGCAAAAGCAGGCCTTGCATTAATTATTAACCCTCGGGTAGCAAAGTCAGACTTTTTCCACAAAATTTGGTGCCTGTGAGAGATGTTTAAAAAAAATCATAACAGTGCATCCAGGGCAAAGTCAGGAAAAGTCCTGGCATATTTTTCAAATACTGCAGGGAAATTTTGCCCAAAAATGAAAAAAAAACCCATCTCCAAGGCTGACCTTTTTTCATGTCATTCCGTGATTAGTTTTATTACTTTCAGCTTCTTGGCCCTTTCATTTTGGGCCCAAGAAGAAGGGTTCCCATATTTAGAGTCCACAAAAGATTTAAATCATTTTTATTCAGGATCATTCTTCGAAAAATGCATCAATGGCAAAAAAATGTAAAGCAAGATACGATTTTTCCCGTTTCAAAATTCTCATTCCTCTTTGGAAATTATGAGAAATACCTCTCCAAAAATGACTCACTATCCAAAACGGTTTTTAAATTTCCTCATTTCAAGGCTTTTTGGGTTTACTTCCACCTTTCTCGGTCGAAAACGCTCCAATACAGTACATTATTCATTCGTGTTTCTCCAAGACCAGGAGAAACGTTTTTGCATTTTAATTTCACGCGGCTCGAAAATTAATCCCGGAAAGTGATACCCTTTTCATGTCATTCCGTGATTAGTTTTATTACTTTCAGCTTCTTGGCCCTTTCATTTTGGGCCCAAGAAGAAGGGTTCCCATATTTAGAGTCCACAAAAGATTTAAATCATTTTTATTCAGGATCATTCTTCGAAAAATGCATCAATGATTTTTGGGTAAAAAACATGAAAAGCACATGACCTTAAAGAGGAAATTAAATTTGTGAGGGCAAGAATGAGGCGTAGCTTCCAACGTTTTAAAAGAGGTGGTAATGTATGTGATCAAGTCCTATACCAGCTCCTGAGAAAAGAATGGTACAAATTAATACAAGAGCAGGTGAAACTGAAAACAGAAGAAAATAAATGCAGATTTCATCATTTATTAAATTCTAAGAAACAATCTTCGTCAAAGATTTNATGAAATGCTTCTCCTCAATTGAGTTTCAGCATTGCGATCAGAGAAGGTTTTAGAAGTAAATTACCTATTTCATCACTTAATTTAACAGGCAAGAGTTGAGTCCATTTGCTCAGTCCATGGATTTTCAATCACCGAGTGACCAACTGGCTCGTTGGTCTAGGGGTATGATTCTCGCTTAGGGTGCGAGAGGTCCCGGGTTCAAATCCCGGACGAGCCCAATCTTTTTTACAGCTATTTCCACGAATACATGACAGCCTGTTGTGTAATTTGTAGCCTGTTACAAAAAACAATTAAGGGTGACAAATTATTCAATTATTTTCAAAGCTCATGCATAAAATTACTTGTCTATCAACAACTACAGTGCAGTTACAGGGTGATGGATAAAAAACGTGAACTGATTTTTGACTTGAAATATCTTGGTACTTTTAGTGGCTGCTGCAATTTTTTGAATCAAGCTGCTGCAATGAAAAAATCACCAAATGTAAGCCTGTTCAATTCCCTTTCAAATGGCATTGGTTTTATGGCCTCAAGTGCTACAGCATGACCAGAAGAACCATTCAAATGAAAACTTTCCACAAAAAAACAGTTGTCAGCAGGCAGCTTCTAGCATTAAGCTACTGTTCTCCAGAGCTGATTCTTCAAGATATTGCCAACCATCCCAAAATTTAGGAGAGGGTCATCCCAAATAAATTTTCTTTCACAGGGGTCACAGCAGGAGCCATATGAGTTGTAAGGGGTGGTTACCTAGCAAGAATAAGCTCCCATTGAGATTCAGGCGTAGATCTGCATCAAACATCTCTTTTTTGCACTTCTGACCCCAACGTCCTAAATTTAATTACCAGGCTTTCCAATTGACAAACAGTTTTTCATGATTATTCTTGAATAATTATTCAAATGAATTTTCAGGACACTATAAGGACTTGATATATGTATGTTTGCTTCCAATATTTTTATTGCATACAGCTTTTGAAATATAATAACTGTATGGAGGTTTATAGGGCATGACATACAGTATATTTTGAAGTACCGTATAATAACATAGAAGTGAACGCTGAAAAGCGGAAAATAAAGTTTTCTGTTCATTCATTCAAAAACATGTAAAGCAAGATACGATTTTTCCCGTTTCAAAATTATCCTTCCCCTTTGGATATGATGAGAAATACCTCTCCGAAAGTGACTCACTATTCAAAACGGTTTTAAAATTTCCTCATTTCAAGGCTTTTTGGGTTTACTTGTGGAAAGAGCCAGCTTTTGCGAGGTTATGTCATGTAATAAGTAAGCACAAAGAGGTTCTGGTCCTCTTTGCAAAAACGTAAAATTAAAGTGCGCCGAGCTTTTAATTAGGGCCTTTCACTATGGGAATATGAATTTTCCATCATGTCTTGCATTTTGATACAAAACTCTGCCTTTTTTTCCCCTCCTCATTGCAGCTCTTGGACAACCATTGTATTAGACACAAGTGAAGAAGAAGTCGAAACTCGCATGACTCGCTGGTAATTTATTTTTACCCTCCCATGTCAGGGCTTTTTCTTTCCAGAAATGTGTGAGAGACTGTTCACTGTGTCGTGCTCTTCGTCTTGTCGTTCCTTTAAGAGCTGACTCTTCGTTAAGATAAGGTGATGCCCAATAAGAAGTTGCAGAGATTTAGAAGGTCACGGGTTGTCATTTTTATAAAAACTGAAGCGACAGCTCTTATTTATTTTATTAAATGGTAATATAATAAATAGAGAAAATTCCAGAGAACAAGGAGGACAGAGAAGGCAAAATACTGTAGAACACGGAGAAAAATACAGTAAAATTTCATCACAAAAGACTCCAAGAGACCGTATAAAAAAATCGTTATTCCAAAAAATTGCTGTATCACATTAATGGCACCTTACACATTTCAAACTGCATTTTTGTAGCAGGTTATAAAATATTGCAAAATACTCCAAAAATAATTACTTTGAAGAAGTCATATTTTGTGATTATTTTTCAGGAATTGAAAAGGACACTTTTTAATAATGTACAGAACTTTCCTTTTATTGTACCTGCCTTGTACAAAATGCTCTTGGTCTTGAAAAACAAAATGAAACAATACTGCATGTAGTGGGAGAAATACTGTACTGTACTGTACTTCCTTTTGAATAAACTCATTCAATCTGAATTTCGGATAGAGGAAACTTATTTCCAACAGCATAGTCTTTTATGTGAACGAAATCCATTTATTCTGAGATATAACTGAAAAATTTTAAAGAAATGTCGTGTTTTGTATTTTTTTAACACTGTTTTTTACAATGGCGAGTTTTGCTTCTTTCATGAAGCCTAAATTATGCACCAGTTCAATTTTTCATTTCTAATTAGTAATTTATCAAATAATCCCTATTTCACGTGCACTGAATCAGGGTCAACATTTCTCAATAATGAAACCAGAGCCTAAAAAGAGTTTGTTGAAAAGCGATTCTTATAAAATTGCGCCTATGGAGGAAGTGATGGAATTCAGGGAAAAACTGCTTCATGAATAAAAAAAAATCAATGAGATTCGCTGTAACGGAATTTTACTATATGAATAATGAAGCTCGAATACATTCGTTTCTCTCGACTTTTTGAATGTCAACCATCATTCCCATTATTTTCACCACTGCAACTTAATTGATAATCAAATATCTGTTGTCTTCTTCAATGCATGCCTAAAATTCAAAAATTTGGCAATCAATTTCCTGAATAAGTTCGACGGTAAATCGTAGTTACAAAAAAAAACAGGTAAAACACTGTCACATTTCAAGCTCAAGGTAAGTGTTTCGGGTCCGGAAGTGGATTCCTCAACCATACTTTCTCGGGTTTCTCAGGAGCTTAAACAAGAACCAGTGAACTAAGTTCTCCATGTGTCACACCAAAATCTACACAACATCGAAACAAGTGTTCCCGAAATTCCTTTCGCTAAGAAGAAGAAGAAGAAGCAGAAGAAACTTGGAAAAATAAAATAAAAAAGAGAGAGAGAGAGGGAAAATAACTGAGACCCCGAGGGCCTCATGCTTCGTTTCCCGCACCCACGGACATTTTCTGGAGCTGAAAAGCCCGGTGATTTATTCTCTTCCCGATGCTTCCCGAAATCCCATTCATCGAAGAACAGGAAAAAGAAGAACAGCATTCAAAGAAGGAAAACTAGAAAAAAGAACAGTAAAACAAAAAAAGAAAAGTATGGAAAAGAGCGAGTCACGAAGAACAACGATTTTTAGACGTCAAGAGAACCACGTTTCCTGCATGTAAGCTAGTTCACTCATTCTCACATGCAGAGAAACGCAGTGTAACTTGCACAAAAAATTGCTTCTTGAGATTTCTGCACCTCAAAAAGGGTTCTTTGAAGCCCCAAGTCAACAAACATGAACTCAGATTTTTTCGAGTCTTCAAAAGATATTTAAAACCATGATCACGACGTTCGATTCGCGCTTATCGGACATACTGTACTTTCAAGTCGAAGAATGTCAATAAAATACAATAAAATTACAAAACTTACTCAATATTTTCGTATTTTATTCAATTTTTTGTTTAGTGAGCATATAAAACGGTTTCATCAAGTCATAGGCGTAAAAATGAAAATATAATTTCGCTCGATTCACGCAATTTTCCATCTACATTCTTCTTGTTACGACCAAATCCCCATTTTTACAGGTTTCTTTGTGCCTTTCAAATTTATAAAATGTTAAAATTTCGTTGAAAGACTAAACATAAGGCAAAAGCAGATAATGCACTCTATTTTAATAAAAAATAATACTTCTGATTCCATTCATTCAAAATTAAATAAAAAATGCGTGCAAGTCCGAAAGTAGCGAGGGTTCCAAAATAAATTAAATGAGGATGATATTTGCCAGAACGACGAGCATTTCATTTGAGTCATGGATTGATATCACAAAATTTTTAATCATCGGTCAAACAAAAAAATTAAGGGCAAATTAACCTAAATGGATGCAAAATAAACATCTTTCGATTGTTTCGGTCGAAAGAAGTCCTTCAAATATTAAACAAAATATTTTCATGCAAATGAAGCTCATCATTCAATAAATCCAAAATTCATCATCTCTACATAACGGATTTTCAAGAATTTCGAAACAAATTTTTCAAATTTCAGAGTGGAAGAAAATACACGGATTTACACATTTTCTAGAAGTGTGTTCGATTAAAAAAGCTTCTTTCGCGTGATTTTCCACAGGAAGGAAAGCATTCTTATTCAAGATCTACTGTCATCGAAAATGTATTCCAACGTTGACTATTTATCAAAACTGGAAATTTCTGAAAGAATAGTAGACGAAAGGCAAAAGTAGGCCCAAAAAAAAAGTTCGTCGAATGTTAAACAAAATATTTCATGCATATGAAGCTCATCACTCAAGAAATTCAAAATTCATCATCTTTTTACACAACAGATATTCAAAGATTCCTAATCATATGTTCAATTTTTCTTTGACAGGAATGAAAAATGAAAAAATTAAAAACGAGGCTTTCCAAATCTTCATAAAAAATTTTTGATTAAAAATCCAAATAGTTTTCTCATCGCGAGACTTTTCGCAGGACGGAAAGCATTCTTATATTCAAGATAAGTCATCGAAAATTTATTTTGACGCTGATTCTCCGGCAAACATTGGAAAATATATTTAAAAAAAAAAAGCACATAAAAGGCAAAAGTAGATGATGGAAAAAAATTCCAACCAGTTGGGATATAGATTTTTCACAGACGCCTCGATTACTTTTAGCCTGCGGGCAGCAAATGCGGTTCCTTCCGTCGTTTCCGTTACGCTTAATACTCACTCTTGAAATGCAAGTTTCGCGTTATTACTTTCCCACTCTCTCAGAATATTAATTTTTTCTTTTTTATATATTTCATTTTCCCAGGGAATCTTTTTTTTTGTGTATAGGAATGCGGCTGGGGAAGAATATAACCACGGACCCCATCGCATATAACAGACCGCCCTTTTTTTCCCGGAGGAAACAAATTCACTCCAGGGCGGCGAATCGCGTGATGCAATTCATATACTGTACTGTGCTCTACTGCATTTGCTTGAGACACGCATTGCTGTCTCCTTCTAACGGATTGACCCGGCTAAAATAAAATATTAAAGAACAAAATTAAAAAAAAAAACACGAAGAAATCGGCACAAGAAAGAAAATTACTGCTCTCATGGCTTNAAAAAAAAACAGGTAAAACACTGTCACATTTCAAGCTCAAGGTAAGTGTTTCGGGTCCGGAAGTGGATTCCTCAACCATACTTTCTCGGGTTTCTCAGGAGCTTAAACAAGAACCAGTAAACTAAGTTCTCCATGTGTCACACCAAACTCTACACAACATCGAAACAAGTGTTCCCGAAATTCCTTTCGCTAAGAAGAAGAAGAAGAAGAAACTTGGAAAAATAAAATAAAAAAAGAGAGAGAGAGGGAAAATAACTGAGACCCCGAGGGCCTCATGCTTCGTTTCCCGCACCCACGGACATTTTCTGGAGCTGAAAAGCCCGGTGATTTATTCTCTTCCCGATGCTTCCCGAAATCCCATTCATCGAAGAACAGGAAAAAGAAGAACAGCATTCAAAGAAGGAAAACTAGAAAAAAGAACAGTAAAACAAAAAAGAAAAGTATGGAAAGAGCGAGTCACGAAGAACAACGATTTTTAGACGTCAAGAGAACCACGTTTCCTGCATGTAAGCTAGTTCACTCATTCTCACATGCAGAGAAACGCAGTGTAACTTGCACAAAAAATTGCTTCTTGAAATTTCTGCACCTCAAAAAGGGTTCTTTGAAGCCCCAAGTCAACAAACATGAACTCAGATTTTTTCAAGTTTTCAAGGAATATTTAAAACCGTGATCACGACGTTCGACTCGCGCTTATCGGACATACTTCCAAGTCGAAGAATGTCAATAAAATTACAAAACTTACTCAATATTTTCGTATTATATTCAATTTTTTGTTTATTCTTCTTGTTACGACCAAATCCACATTTTTACAGGTTTCTTTGTGCCTTTCAAATTTTTAAATTTTTAAAAATTTCGCTGAAAGACTAAACATAAGGCAAAAGCAGATAATGAACTCTATTTTAATAAAAAATAATACTTCTGATTCCATTCATTCAAAATTAAATGAAAAATGCGTGCAAGTCCGAAAGTAGCGAGGGTTCCAAAATAAATTAAATGAGGATGATTTTTGCCAGAACGACGAGCATTTCATTTGAGTCATGGATTGATATCAAGAAATTTTTAATCATCGGTCAAACAAAAAAAAAATTGAGGGCAAATTAACCTAAATGGATGCAAAATAAACATCTTTTGATTGTTTCGGTCGAAAGAAGTCCTTCAAATATTGAACAAAATATTTTCATGCAAACGAAGCTCATCATTCATTAAATCCAACATTCATCATCTCTACATAACAGATTTTATAGAATTTCGAAACAAATTTTTCAATTTTTAAAGAGGAAGAAAATGAAAATACACGGTTTTACACATTTTCTAGAAATATGTTCGATTAAAAATTTTCTTTCGCGTGATTTTTCGCAGGAAGGAAAGCATTCTTAGTCAAATTCTGTCATCGAAAATGTATAGTCAAAGTTGACTATTTATCAAGAATGGAAATTACCTGAAAGAATAGTAGATGAAAGGAAAAAGTAGGTCCAAATAACAAATTCCGTCAAATGTTGAACAAAATATTTCATGCATATGAAGCTCATCACTCAAGAAATTCAAAATTCATCATCTTTCTACAGAACGGATATTCAAGGATTCCTAATCGTATTTTAAGATTTTTTGACAGGAAGAAAATTGAAAAACCATCAGGCTTTCCAAATCTTCATAAAACATTTTTGATTAAAAATCCAAATAGTTTTCTCATCGCGAGACTTTTCGCAGGACGGAAAGCATTCTTATATTCAAGATCAGACATCGAAAATTTATTTTGACGCTGATTCTCCGGCAAAAATTGGAAAATATATTTAAAAAAAAGAACAGCAGATAAAATGCAAAAGAAGATGATGGAAAAAATTCCAAAGTCAACCCTATATCTAAAAAGTGTCTGCGGAGCTAATGAAAATCGGACGCCCGTCGTTTACGCCAAGGAAGGCAGCAAAGGCAATGCGAATTATGAGTGAGAACTTTACGTTCAAAGCGCAATAATGTTTCCCACTCTCTCAGAATATTAATTTTTTCTTTTTTATATATTTCATTTTCCCAGGGAATCTTTTTTTTTGTGTATAGGAATGCGGCTGGGGAAGAATATAACCACGGACCCCATCGCATATAACAGACCGCCCTTTTTTTCCCGGAGGAAACAAATTCACTCCAGGGCGGCGAATCGCGTGATGCAATTCATATACTGTACTGTGCTCTACTGCATTTGCTTGAGACACGCATTGCTGTCTCCTTCTAACGGATTGACCCGGCTAAAATAAAATATTAAAGAACAAAATTAAAAAAAAAAACACGAAGAAATCGGCACAAGAAAGAAAATTACTGCTCTCATGGCTTCGAGTTTCATTATATGCCGATGAGGAATTGAAACGGGAATCATCAACATTTTCGTCCCTCCCGCTCATTTATTGCTCGAATGAGTTGCATTATAGAATGGAATTTTATGAATAAATTACTGAACCCAGGCCTAACACGATAGCCAAGAGAAAAAAATACAGCCAAGAACCATTTTTCAAAAATTTAAAAATATTATTTTGGGAAAGAAAACGATGTTTTGGTTCTTTGATCCATCTCACGCATCATAGAATATTCAATTTAAAAACAATCATGGTTCATTGCAAATTAAGATCTTATAATCAGGCGACAAGAGCATAAAAAGCAATATTTTTTATTATTTATTCAAGTCAATGTTTGGAAATATTATTTCACCTTTGCCATTTATCTAAAATTAAGAAATATTCTTCGGAAAGAAAGACGACGTCTGGTGGTGCCTTCTCACGCAAAATATTTAATCTCCGAAAAAAAATGAATAAGTTTTTTCATGAAAAGAACAGGAAAAGGAAAATTTTTTATATTCTTCAACAGGAAACGCTCGGTAAAATTATTCAAACTGTGCCATTTTTTGCATAATTGAGAAATATTTTCGGGAAGAAAGACAAAGTTTTGGGTTTTTTTCCACGGAGAACATTCAATTTCCGAAAAAAATTACTCGTGGTTATTAAAGTTTTGAAATCACGAGAGAAAAAAAAGTAAAACGGAGAGGTTTTCATTATGTTTATAGTCAATGCGCGATAAAATTATTAAATCACTCCATTTCATTCGAGAGCAGATTTTTCTGCAAACGGAAAAACAATGTTTTCCTGAACATAATATTTCAAAGATTTTTAAAAACGGAAGAAGTCTGGGATTCATTCTAAAAAATATATGAAATTTTTCTTCAGAGAATGGTATGGTACAACTTCAACACCTGGACAATGGGAAAATAAACGTAAAAGTCGAGGACAGCCGAGCGGTATTTCATCCACCGCATTTTGCAGAAACGAAAAGAATTCCGGATCGACCGCCAAAAACTGACCGAGCTCTTATTTTGGCACACCCTTGAATTTCCTGCACAAGCATCGGCTCCGCATTTTTCCTTTCTCAAGACCGCAGAAAAAGCTGTTGGTTGCACAACGTAAAACGCGCGAACATCATCACACAGCTTCAGAGCGATTGTTGGCACGCGAAGCGAGTTGCTGTGCCAATGTTTTATGCCGACTTTGTGTGCAAAATAAGCATTCGGCGAAAGGTTTCACAATGGGAAATAAGGATTGACCTCGTTCGACTGCTGGCGGTTTTCGTGGTGAGAATAAAGCTTCTGGCGAATAGAAAATAAAAAAGGTGTTGTAGCTTTAAAAACGAATCCACATAAGAAAACTTATTCTTCTTATATACAATCCATTCATTAATTTTTTCTTTCCATCTCCAAGAAGCAAACTCAGAAGATTTGGCATGACGGGCTCTGGCATTTTTGGACCAGAATTCCTCCAACTAAATTTTCTTACAAAGAATTTTTTGACTCGAGGAAATTTTCGAATATTTTCGACAGTTCTTCTTCTCAGTCAGAATAAGCAAAACAAATAAGTAATATTATAAGAATTTATATGATTGCACGTTCAGTTAATTTTCTTGTGAATCCCATTTTGGGAATCCCATGTGAGAACGTTTCGCAAATTTCATTGTCTCAAGGGTGTGATTTGAACATTTGAATGTTCCGAAAAATTGGAAAGAAATCAGGAAAATGTTGCCTCAAGTTTTTTGCTTTTTTTCAAGGTAATTTAATCTAAAAATTTTATTGAACTTGATCAAATGCTTCAAACTCAATACACTACCATTGGTTATCGATGCAGTAGAAAATTATATAAATTACCCTCGAGGAAAAAGCAATGAAAATCTTGCGGTGGTTTAATCATATTTTTTATTTTTGTATGTTTCAAGCCTTGGGTATTTAATTTGAAAAGATTTCGCAAATCTCCTTGTGTCCAGGGTGTGATTTGAATGCTCCGAAAAATCGACACGAAAAGAAGAAACTTGGTGCATCATTTTTTCTTATTCAAATCAATTTTACTGCACTCAATTACATTCATCAAGTTCAATTAAACTTGGTGATAGTTACAGTAGCAATTCGCATTAATTATCCTGAATGAAAAAAAACAATAAAAACCTTGCGGAGGTTTATTCGTGTATTTTATTCCCTGATTTTGGAGACTTGTGAGAAGATTTTGCAAGTCTCCTCGTCTCAAGGGTGTGATTTGAATGCTCCGTTAAGTTGACAAGAAATCAAGGAAAATTTCGCCCTGGGGGCTTTTTTTTTCTGCGCTGTTGTTGCTTCTATTATTTGCCTTCCATCAGATTTGCGGGTCGGCAATTTGAGAAGCGGATGTGCGTCACGGAAACATTGCGGTCTTGGCATGCAACGTTTTTTCTTTCCGTTTCCTAAAATATTACTTTTTTTCGAAATTTTTTTCCGGAAGTTCCTTGCGGAATTTTCCCACGGAAATCGCGATTCCGGCAACCAGTTCCTTGGCTCATGAGCAACGATTTCTTTTGCTCTCTGTCGTCGTCGTCCATCACGCTACTTGGAAATGAATTATAACTGCACTGCACCGCGACTCTTCGCACAAAGGGCTTAATTTCTTGGAGAAGGTCTTCTTTTTTTCATCAGGAAACGATCCGGAAGTGATTCAGAATTTTAATTTTTTTGGCGAACACCCACGACGTTTTTTTCGTTTTTCTCACATCGCGACGAGAACACGCAAAAAAATGTGTGATTCGCGGACTAATTGAGATCGTTATCGCTGGACTTTGTAGTCTTTTGCTATCATTCTGGGAAATTTTGCATGCGCATATTTTGATACTTTTGAGTGAGGAAAAATTGGAAATATTTCTCGAGAAATAAATGTAAGTTTTTTTTATATTTGCAAGTAAGTGTTGAGTGTGATGAATAGTTTTGACTATCACACCACAAGTGTTATCTTCAATTTTTTGCGCCGAAGTCTTCCATCAAAATTGAAATCCTTGAATTTTAAAATGAACTTGAAATTCAATACCTTCTAAAATCGAATAAGAAAAAATCGGTGTCCGTATATTTTTCTCCAAATGAGATTAAAATTTTGAAGAGTTACTTTTGAAACGTTTCTTGAAGGAAAAAGAAACACTGAAAAACGTGAAAACTTTAAAAATTCGACCATAGAATCAACAGTTTTTCGTAAAAGCTCTGACAAATTACAATAGGTTGATGCGGATTCCGTTCGAGGTCAATATTTCGTTGAATGATTATAAATTCTATAGAAAATGATGAAATTTGAATTTTTCACTGGAATAGTGTCAGTTTCAAAAGCATTTTTGAATTTTCACTGTTTTAGAGCAGTATTTTTAATTGGACAAAGCTTTGAATTTTCGAAAAAAATGACCTAGGTTTATTAGTACGTGTTATTGTGGTCATGATGGAAACCAGAATTTTTGCAAAAATTAAAAATGACATTCTCGAATTAAAGGCATCAACGAAAAGCACGTTTTTCTCTTTATAGAAGCCGTTCCTGAACAAATTCCCCTGAAATATTTTGCTCGAAATCTACAGAATTTTTTTTTTAAAACGAATTCGAAGGAGATGAAAAAATTGAGTCAATCATAAGCACGAGAGGAGACAATTTAAAATTTATATCAAGTTTACATTAACCCAGACGCCATTGGAGGAAAACTATTCTTTTAATGACGAGAAACGTGATTGATGGCAAGTTTTGCGACAACGACGACGAGACGACGTTGGTATCGAGAGTCTAGGATCAGTACAGCGTCCGAAAAAAACTGGGTCAATCGAAAAAAGGATGATGACCATCAGCATCGGGTCAATGAGGAATACTTGAAACATTACACGAGTGTGCTCAAAAGTGACCCACTTTTATTCTGACTCAGCTTATTTTGTGTTTTTTTTTAGAAAACTAGAGAAACGAAAGAAAAAATGTTTGAAACGAGTGTCAGGGTCGAATCGCGAGAACTTTTCGTCTCGCGAAGCAAAAACGAATTTCATCAGTCTCGCAAAAAAAAAGAAAAAAAGAATTTGCTTTTCAATTCTGCACGCTTCATTTCGTCGTTCGTTTCTGCACTTTTCGTTTCTTCTTCTTGATTTTTTTCACTGATTCTTTTTTTTTATTTTATGTGCGTGTGTTTTAGGTGTTGTTGTTTCCGTGCATTTCGCCTTCGTATGTATCAGCTGAAGAACGAATCTCCAGCGTCATTCGCGTACTTTCACGTCGAAGTTGCAGCGACAGCTGGGTGATGTAACTTTTTCTGCGGGAGACATTTTCACTTTTCAACCTTGGCAGGAATTCATCTTCTTACGACTCATTCTCATCGCGGGTTTTCTCTTTCACTCGCGAAAAAATAAATGAAATAATGCTCCATAAAGATCAGCGAGAAATACAGTACATGGCAGTGAAATTATTTTTTCTGAAATTTTGCAACCTGGAGCATGGAAAAGAACCTCGAAACGTTCTGGATTTTATTGGCTTTTTCTTTGTGAAGGCGGCTAAAGCCTTTTGAAAAAACACGATTTCGTCTTCGGAATTTCACAACCTGTCGTGAACTGTTAATATCTAGAAAAATTCGAAGCACTTCTGGACATTCATTATGATAATTTCATTTGGATTTCGCGGAGAAAATCGAACAGCCTCTGTCGAGATAATGAAATCGGAAAGGTTTTAGGCCAATTTTTATACAAGTGAGACAAAGCACTGAACGGAAACTTAATGACATACAATTCATTTTAAAGATTCCATTTCAATATTATTCTGTTCATCTATACGATGAAATTTGCAAGTCACTATTTCGCGAAGAAAATTTAACAACCTTTCAGAAGGTAGACACACTTTTAAACTTCTGTTTCTCGCGGATAATTTCAACCATAAACTTTAAAAAAAAAAACACGAAATAGAAGCTCACTGAAATACTGCACACTTGTATAGATTGAAGTCCGAGCACACACTCAAATGTATCATGATCTGTTTTACTATTGTGTGAGAAGACTTTTAGAAAATATGATGATTTCTTCATTTGGAATTCGACTCATTATTCTAATTTAAGCATCGTAATGAAATGTGATGGCATCACTATTTAGCAAAGAAAATCGAACAGCTTCGTCTGCTGAAATAATTGAATCGAAAGTTGGAAAAAATGTCCAACTTATATTTCTCACAGTCAATTTCCAGCCAATCGATTTTCAGTAAAAAACGTAGCAATAAAAGATCACTGATATAAATTTTTATACAGTACTGTACATTCAAATACAGTATATTCATCTATACGATCGATGGACAGCAGATTTGGAAAGAAAGCATCGTGAAAAAATGATCATGATATTTCTGAAATGGATCTGTTGTTGCTTCTATTATTTGCCTTCCATCAGATTTGCGGGTCGGCAATTTGAGAAGCGGATGTGCGTCACGGAAACATTGCGGTCTTGGCATGCAACGTTTTTTCTTTCCGTTTCCTAAAATATTGCTTTTTTTCGAAAAATTTTTCCGGAAGTTCCTTGCGGAATTTTCCCACGGAAATCGCGATTCCGGCAACCAGTTCCTTGGCTCATGAGCAACGATTTCTTTTGCTTCTCTGTCGTCGTCGTCCATCACGCTACTTGGAAATGAATTATAACTGCACTGCACCGCGACTCTTCGCACAAAGGGCTTAATTTCTCGGAGAAGGTCTTCTTTTTTTCATCAGGAAATGATCCGGAAGTGATTCAGAATTTTAAATTTTTTTGGCGAACACCCACGACGTTTTTTTCGTTTTTCTCACATCGCGACGAGAACACGCAAAAAAATGTGTGATTCGCGGACTAATTGAGATCGTTATCGCTGGACTTAGTCTTTTGCTATCATTCTGAGAAATTTTGCATGCGCATATTTTTATACTTTTGAGTGAGGAAAAATTGAAAATATTTCTCGAAAAATAAATACAAGTTTTTTTTATATTTGCAAGTAAGTGTTGAATGTGATGAATTTTTTGACTGTCACACCACCAGTGTTTTCTTCCATTTTTTTGCGCCAAAATCTTCCATCAAAATTGAAATCCTTGAATTTTAAAATGAACTTGAAATTCAATACGTTCTAGAATCGAATAAGAAAAAATCGCTGTCCGTATATTTTTCTCAAAATGAGATGAAAATTTTGAAGAGTTACTTTTTGAACGTTTCTCGAAGGAAACAGAAACACTCAAAAACATGAAAACTTTAAAAATTTGACTAAAGAATCAACAGTTTTTCGTAAAAGCTCCGACAAACTACAATAGGTTGATGCGGATTCTGTTCGAGGTCAATATTTCGTTGAATGATTATAAATTATATAGAAAATGATGAAATTTGAATTTTTCACTGGAATAGTGTCAATTTCAAAAGAATTTTTGAATTTTCACTGTTTTAGAGCAGCATTTTTATTTGGACAAAGTTCTGAATTTTCGAAAAAAAATGACCCAGGTTTATTTGTACGTTTTATTGTGGTCATGATTGAAACCAAAATTTTTGCAAAAATTAAAATTGGCATTCTCGAAATGAAGGCATAAACAAAAAGCACATTTTTCTCTTCATAGAAACCGATCCTGAACAAATTCCCCTGAAATATTTTGCTCGAAATACACAGAATTTTTTTTTTAAACGAATTCGAAGGAGATGAAAAAATTGAGTCAATCATAAGCACGACAGGAGACAATTTAAAATTTATATCAAGTTTACATTTACCCAGACGCCATTGGAGGAAAACCATTCTTTTAATGACGAGAAACGTGATTGATGGCAAGTTTTGCGACAACGACGACGAGACGACGTTGGTATCGAGAGTCTAGGTTCAGTACAGCGTTCGAAAAAAACTGGGTCAATCGAAAAAAGGATGATGACCATCAGCATCGGGTCAATGAGGAATACTTGAAACATTACACGAGTGTGCTCAAAAGTGACCCACTTTTATTCTGACTCAGCTTATTTATTTTATTTTTATTTTTAGAAAACTGGAGAAACGAAAGAAAAAATGTATGAAACGAGTGTCAGGGTCGAATCGCGAGCACTTTTCGTCTCGCGAAGCAAAAACGAATTTCATCAGTCTCGCAAAAAAAAGAAAAAAAAGAATTTGCTTTTCAATTCTGCACGCGTCATTTCGTCGTTCGTTTCTGCACTTTTCGTTTCTTCTTCTTGATTTTTTTTTCACTGGTTCTTTTTTTTTTTTATGAGCGTGTGTTTTAGGTGTTGTTGTTTCCGTGCATTTCGCCTTCTTATGTATCAGCTGAAGAACGAATCTCCAGCGTCATTCGCGTACTTTCACGTCGAAGTTGCAGCGACAGCTGGGTGATGTAACTTTTTCTGCGCGAGACATTTTCACTTTTCAACCTTGGCAGGAATTCATCTTCCTACGACTCATTCTCATCGCGGGTTTTCTCTTTCACTCGCGAAAAAATAAATGAAATAATGCTCCATAAAGATCAGCGAGAAATACAGTACATGGCAGTGAAATTATTTTTTCTGAAATTTTGCAACCTGGAGCATGGAAAAGAACCTCGAAACGTTCTGGATTTTAGGGGCTTTTTCTTTGTGAAGGCGGCTAAAGCCTTTTGAAAAATCACGATTTCGACTTCGGAATTTCACAACCTGTCGTGAAGTGTTAATATCTAGAAAAATTCGAAGCACTTTTGGACATTCATTATGATAATTTCATTTGGATTTCGCGGAGAAAATCGAACAGCCTCTGTCGAGATAATGAAATCGGAAGGTTTTAGGCCAATTTTTATACAAGTGAGACAAAGCACTAAACGGAAACTTAATGACATACAATTCATTTTAAAGATTACATTTCAATATTATTCTGTTCATCTATACGATGAAATTTGCGAGTCACTATTTCGCGAAGAAAATTTAACAACCTTTCAGAAGGTAGACACACTTTTAAACTTCTGTTTCTCGCGGATAAATTCAACCATAAACTTAAAAAAAAAAACACGAAATAGAAGCTCACTGAAATACTGTACACTTGTATAGATTTAAATCCGAGCACACACTCAAATGTATCATGATCTGTTTCACTATTGTGTGAGAAGACTTTTAGAAAATATGATGATTTCTTCATTTGGAATTCGACTCATTATTCTAATTTAAACATCGTAATGAAATGTGATGGCATCACTATTTCGCAAAGAAAATCGAACAGCTTTGTCTGCTGAAATAATTGATTCGAAAGTTGGAAAAAATGTCCATCTTATCTTTCTCACAGTCAATTTCCAGCCAATCGATTTTCAGTAAAAAACTTAGCAATAAAATATCACTGATATAAATTTTTATACAGTACTGTACATTCAAATACAGTATATTCATCTATACGATCGATGGACAGCAGATTTGGAAAGAAAGCATCGTGAAAAAATGATCATGATATTTCTGAAATGGATTCTTCAGGTAAGGATTGTCTTCGTAAAAACGAAAAATTATCCGATTTCGTTTGCGATTTTTTCAATCGGACCTTTTTGTTTTGTACCGTACTGTTATGTAAATCGAATTTTGTTTGAATACCTCGAAACCCTGAAAAAAAATCCACGCACATTTTCAATCGCAGCATCGTCGTCAGGATTTCCTTCCTCACTTAATTTTCTTTTCCGCGATTCATATTTCACAAGATTTATCCAAGAGAAGGATAATTTTGTTTTCCTTTTTCTCATCATAGAAGATAAGTGGGGTTCCCTCTGAAACAGCTTTAATTGCCTGGGAGGAACAGTAATAAGAGCGAAGCAATTTCGAGTTTCACCCAAGGAATTAAGTAGGCCTTCTCCAGTGTGCCGTTGTTGTTGGTGGTGCCTGGCGCGATAAACACCGCATCGGTGCTTTCACGCCCCGGATATTTTCCTCCCGAAAATTCCAGGGAACAAAAAACAAAAATCTGAACGAAAATGTTCTTTCCATCTCATTTATTTATTTTTTAGTTATTCAGTTATTCATTCACGAACCCGCCTCTCGTAAATGGCGGTAATGGGGACGAGGAAATTGGCCCGTAATTGCCACGGGACTCTGGGGAGAGACGTGCCAAAAAGTCACAAACAAAATTTCAAGTGCACGAATATGACGCTTGGAGGTCATTTTTTGTTTGTAAATATTGCATGTGTGTGTGTGTTTGTTGATATGTGAAAAATATGAGCATTCGATCTCATAATCAGATCTACTTGGAGTGTGGTAATAAGAAATATTTTCAAGGGAGATGCTAACGTATGAATAGCTTCAAAAGCAATGAGGAAATAAATTCGAAGACTTCTCACTTTTGCCTGGAATTTTTCAAACATTAGAATAAATTTTTCAAGAGTTTTCTGACATTTTTTTTCAGGGGTTCTCAGCCGTATTTTCGACGATAAAATATTTCCTGTTACCTTCCGTTGGGAATTTAACTGACAATACTATTTATATTCGAATTAATTCACTCATCGTCAGCTTTCACGAATAAATTTTATTTCAGGCGGGAAAAATTCCTGAAATATTTATCACGAGTGGAACTTGACACGGAAATTTGGGAAAATACAGAACTCACTGGCCCAGGAAAACATAATTTGAAAATGCATTTGCTTGAAACGCGATTTTCAGTAAAGCTTTGGCGGAAAATTTTATAGAAAAAGCAATGTTGAGAAAGAGCATTCATTTTTGTTTCAGTGCATCGGCAATTCGTCAGTTTTTTTTTCTTCATAAAAATCCCTCGAGCGTTTGTTCAAAATGGATTCGAATATTCAACGAATCTGCCCCTTTTTTCATTTTTTTTTTTGCGGTGACAAGGACTTGGCACAGACATTTTCGGAGAAAATATATTTGAATGTCAGGAATATTTATGGACAAAATAAAATTGCCTCCCACGATTCCTCGAATTTCTTTCAAATTTTAAAACGTGACGAGAATCCGGGGATCGGTTTATTTTCAGGGCGTGTTCCTAAGCCACGAATCCACGTCATTTGACTTTCAAAATGAGTTTTCTTTTGGCGGGTTTGTCAAGGTCTCTTGAAGCACTGCTGTTTTATTGCAAAAGTACCTCATGCACGGAGATGAAGTTGTGGAGAAGCCAGAAGTACTTGAAGTCTTTTATTGTTATTATTACGAAACTTCAACTCGAGGTAATATCACCAGATCACCTTTTGAAAAGCGTCGGTCAATTTTATGAATACTGTCAACCTTTCCTCTTTGCTACTTTCTGTTCATATAGTACAGTGAAATATCGTATTCTAGTAGAAGTACAGTACATTCAACTTAAAGCCCACTTAAATGTTGAAATTTCTCCATAAAATCCTCCAGAATTTGCTTGACTTAGAATAAAATTTGAATTTGAACGTAAGATTGAAAATTGTAGACGAAATGTGGGATTTAATTTCAACTTCCAGCTTCCTCAAATTGCAATCTGGATTGCCAAAACCAGAAACAGTTGTCAAGATTTCAGTACATGATCAGATATACATTTGCTCAATTATAGAATCACAGAAACTTATATCCATAATCTTTCGATGGCAGCAGGTTGCTTTCCATCCCAGGGCAAAGTCAGGATTTTTCTACAGATGGGCAAACTTCAGTTATTTGACCAAAGGTCTTCAAAATGCACTTGGGTTGTAAAGACCCAAGTTAGGAAAAATCTGGGTAGAGTGAATCCCAAAATAGTTTTGAAAATCTTAAATTTTAATCCAATACAGGAAAAAATGACGCGCAGCAAGGAATTTTTTGGCCAACATTTTCTGTTGGAAGCAAAAATATATATTGCTATTTTTCTTGGCTTAGACCTTGGTTCAAAAATTTACCATTAAAAAATACTTTTAGCGCTCATTGGGCACAAAAGTTGGCAGAAACATCTCAACATTGGTGCAGATGGATTAACAATACAGGTGGTACCTTGCAATTTGTCCATCCCACAATTTGACGGTTGAATTTGGTTGAAGGTCAACTTGTAATTCAACCTCTTTCACAAAATGTGAGGTGTTTTAGCCTCTCTTCTAGTGCTTTTGTGCTATTTGCCTTTGATTTTATACAGTACCTTGCAATTTGACAGCTTGGCAATGGATTAGGGACAAATAGCAAGGTATCACATGTATCCCAATGTGGTAGACATGTTGATGAAAATTTTCTCTTCCTACACTCACAGTTCAAAAAGTGGATTATTTTCTTATTTTTTGGAGCTCATGGGCACACAATTTTTCGAAAATATTCCAACATTGCTCCAGAAGGGTCAACAATACACCCAGCATGCTAGACATGCAGCTGAAAAATGTTACCTTTCTATTCACTCTCACTTTGTTTATTTTTTATTTTTGCATAAACTTGTGTCACTGAGAATTTCACCAGCACACAGACGTATCACTCCAACACTGAACGAAGACAAACAGGAAAAAAAAAAAAAATGACGCAGAGGTATTGCGAAACCAACGTCTGCTCAGGCCCGCGCCCAGCGAGGAAGTGCTGGCCCGCGTCCGGGTCCTCTCACGTTAAACCAGGCAACCTGTCTGCAACGTCAGGCGGGTCCTGAAAACAACACTGCTGGGAATCATGGATGGGGGAGAGAACCTGGGAACCAGCTGGGTTTAGGTATGCGCTGTACCATCTACTGTCCACGTGTACAGTATAGGTGAGCCCATCCCTGAACAAAATCAGAAACCCAGTATGAGAAGACGGGGGGGGGGGGGGATGATGTTCTATCTCGATTCCCTGTCTTGCATTCCTGTACTGTACTTTTTGGAATTACATATTTATTTAATTTTCTCAAAAAGTTTCATCACAATTTTTGGATATACGTGACAGTATCTTTTTGCCATTTCTTGGATTTGAGGAGCCAGCATTCCATGGAATGCTGATTTTTACAATTTTTTTTAACCTCTGTGAATGCTAGTTTTGAAAAGTATCCCTCTTTTTTTGCTGCTGTAATGGATCTGAAATAAAGATTTATTGTTGGATTTTGTCTGGTTTTTGAAGATACTGTATTTGAAGAAAGAAAAATCAGTGAGGGATGGAACCAATACTTTTCATGAATTTCCAAGTTTATATTTTTATTTTCTCATATAACTCCTGAAATAAAAGTCAGAATTTTTCTCTGGAACAAAACTTGCAATAATAAGCAATACCTTGAATAGTAAAGATCACACTGCATGGGAGGTATTTGCCATTGATGTTTTGCCAAACCATCATTTTTTCGGGGGTGTGATTTTCATAATATGACATGTTTGTTCACTGGAATGGACAAATTTGACCATCAGGTTCTGATGCAAAAAGTTTACCATTCAGTAAAGGTCAGTGTTTCCCAACCTTTTCTGGTTCTTGGGCCACAGCTGGAGAGGCAAATTTCCCAGACCTTTTTTGTGGGAAAGTTTCATGAAGTTTTTTTGGATTCAAAAAAGTTTTACTTGAATGACTTCACAACAGGTATCAAGGTGTCTGTTTTTTTTTTTTACAAAAAATCAAATGAAGAATCAATATGAAGCAGTATTTAGTGGACTGTCTTCAAAAAATTCAAAAGGTGGGCTTGAAGAAAGGTTCCTCAAAATGAAATATTGGAATCATTTCTTCTGGCAAGTGAACATTTGTCTGAAGCATTACTAGGAGAGAAGCCCACTTTTATTTTTTGTCAGATAATTTCAACTGTCATTGTCATTCCAAAATTTCAGATGAAGGTAATGGACATATTTGCTTCTTTTGATAAATTCATTATGCAAAATAAAATGTCCCCTGTACCAGCACAACAATTTTTTAGACCATCACAGTCTGCAGACCATGAGTTGTGGACCACTGGTATTGGTGGACTCTCTCTACAACAAAATTCAAGGGAATTGAAAAGATCATTGTAGACTATGATTTTTTTGTTGAGAGCCTCTGCATATAGCATGGATAATGAACCCTTTATGAACAACACAATGTCCTCATGCAGAGAACATTTTCATAGACAAGATTGTTTATTTGTCATTGTGGACAGAGTCCATCTGTATGTTTAAAAAAGCCAGACAGAACCAATGCCTTAGGGTTGCACTATTCTGTATTCACTCAAATTGCGTCACATAAACACCGCAATTCCCGGAAATTATTTGCAGCTAGAAAGTTCACCCGTTGAGAAAGTATGGGCTCCAGCCCTGGTTCTCTGGCATTGATGCAGTGACACCCAGGTACAACTTTGGGAGGAGAAACTTTTTCTGGGTTGCTAGAACTGTTTTTGGGGTGCACTGATTTCATTGGATACACGTGGGATTCCACCGAATGTTTCCTCATTTTTCCCTCCATTATTTTTTTCGATGAACATGGCAATTTTCCATGGCCAATTTAGCAGATTGATTTTCAAGATTAGCATGTAAATAAAAAACCAGTAGAGATTCCCGCGGCATATTTCAGGTAATATGATGAAATAAATTTAGAAAAAGTCGAGAATTCAAACAGGTGCTTGCACATATTCTAGTTGCAGCATAAAATTAACCCCAGACAAAATAACGAAGTCGAATAAAACTGTATCCCGTAAATTTTCTCTGAATCATTTTTACACAGTACAGTACTTAAAACTTGATTCTCAAGAGGCATGAAAAATGTATTTGCAATTATTTTGTTATATCCGATTATTTTCCTGCATGAAGTATTTATCAAGATGGTTTTTTTCAAGCTTCCACCCCCATCACAAGAATTTTTTCTTTTTTTTTTATATGTGCAATATTTTTCTCTTACGCAGCAAAAATCGGTTCATCACTGATTCCAAATAGTTTACGCAACCGCGCTTCTGGAAAATTATCGATAAAAGCCAGTAGGGGATTTCCGTCGGAATTTTACATTCAGAATACCACATGAAACGCCCAAAAAAACCATGTCATTTATTAAAAAACCCAACCACGCACACACACACACATACACACATGTGGTTTTGGAATTTCAAGGCAATTGCAGAAGAATCACACAAATTACTGTCTGCCTAAAGATAAGAAATATCTTCTTTGTCCTCTTTTTGCACCCACACTTCCTTATATATTTGCATATAGATGTTGTGAAACATGTAATTGATACTTTCAGGAGAAAATAGTCGTCGGGCTCAACACTGTACTGTGGGTCCTGCTTAAAAACGACTTCGCAAAAGAAATTCGAAAAAAAAAATGTATGGGAAAGAAAGTGATTTACGTTATTGAAATTTTTGAAAAAGAGAAAATTTGTTCGGTCGAAAGAGGCTTGGATTTTACTTACTTCTGAGCCAAACCCAAATAAAATGTTCAACAATAATATACAGTATGTAGAAAATGAGAAAAGGAATGCAATAGCTTGTCCCTTTTTCTCTTCAAAATTTGAGACTTTCAGAAATCTAACAGAACAAACATCCCAGGATTGCTCCAATTTCACACAAATGAACATATATACAGTAATTTGACATTTTCTGGTAAACATGAAAGTACTACAGTACAATGAAACTCCAACATGGAGACACTCCAATACACAAATAATTTGACTTAGGGACGCATGAACATCAAAAAATCTGACCCAACATCTGGACAATGGCTCAAAATATATTTCGCTGGCATTTTCCGGAAAAATCATTTTGATTTCACTTGAACAAATTGAACAAATGCACAAAATCTGAAAATAAATTTCATTTATAAATTTTCTCAAATTCAAAATCAAGAAGAGGCTTTTTTTCTTTTTTCAGAGTTTTTTCCAATATCTGTGAACATTATACATTTGCAGGCCTTATCCTTGTTCCTTGTTTTTTCAGTTCCTTTTCATGTCAAAAGATCAGATTATATTTGGTTTTCTTTTGTAAAAGTTTTTTCTGTGCCTTGAAGTCAAGGGAAACAATTTTTATTCCAGTTTTTGGTTCGTCTCCCTAATTTTTGATAAACAGGAGAACAAATTGAATACATTTTTTTGAAGACTATATGCTGGGAAAACAGGATCTTGAAGCTTGGACAATCCAACATAGGGGCAAGGTCCAATCATCAATCACATCCACATCTTGAGGTCCTACTGTAAAACATTTTTAAAATCTAATAATTCCTCCTTGTTCTAAAAGTTTGAAACACGTCTAATTATAGACATGTTTCAGACTAACTATTAAAACTATCAACTATTAAAATATTAAAATTTTCCAATTGTAACTCGAATATTAATAATTTATTCACATAAAATCAGCATCCAGTAACAGATACCCCTCTAACTTTTGCAGAGAACCCACTGAAGAATAAAATGGTATCCCATCGCCGAAAAATAGGTCCGCTGGTGCCCGGGACCAGCAAAGAAGTGAGGGTCTGGGCCCTGATCCTCTCATGTTAAAGCAGGCGCAACCTGTCTGCGATGTCAGACGGGCCCTGAAAACAATACTGGATAGCATGGGAGAGAAAGAGAACCTGGGAACCAGCTGGGTATATAGGTATACAGGTGTGCCCATCCAGAATGCTGCGCAAATTCAGGAACCCATTTGAATTTGTTCGTTTGGTGTCCAGTCTAGGTTCGTATAGAGATCATGTAAGGTCGCCCTGGCTTTTAAATTGTGTGATTATATTTAATGTACCCTCGTACAATGAAAACATCCTTGTTTTGGCCCAGTTTTTTTGTTTGTTTGTTGCAAAACAGGAGTAAAGTGGTCACGGATGAATTGCAGGTATATGCTATTATTTTTGAAAAAATGCTTCTACTTAACTTTTCATTTCAGCAGTGGTGCCCCAATTTTTTCTTGTGCAGAAATTTGCTGTCAGCTACACCAGACACCATGAAATGTTGCAAATTGTTGCCCAGCAAATATAGCCCGAGTCGGGAAAAGAATGTATTATTTCTAACTCTGAAAAAAAAAATCTTTTGGGAGAGCCACATAAAGTGCCAGTCCAATGTGGGTTTTCATTTTAAACCTTCATCCATGTTCTTAACTTGGGGTGCATGTTAAACATTGCCAATTTCTCCTTCTTGTTTGGCTCATCCAAATTTTTTCTAGCTCAGGCCATTCTGATGACCTACAGTCAAACACAAATGCAATAACTTGCAAAAAATGCTGTCACTGCTGCACAATGAAAAATAACCCCCCCCCCCCACTGAAGAATTAAAATTCCATACTTGCGTTTCACGTGAACCTTGGGGGAGGAAAATATATATGTAAAAAAGTTGATATCATGTCAGAAATCCAGGCAGGAATCAATGATCAGGTATCACCTGTGCTGTCAGATCATACTCAGCAAGCCAATGATGGTCTGGATTATCAAACTAGCACATCCACACACACACACAAATGAATAAATTCAATCCCTGTGAAATGAGGTCACTATTCTTCACAGATGCACAAAAAAAGGGGGCAAGTCCCAGAGTGATTTACAATACCTGCCGCGACTACCTGTTCATCGCAGGCGACTTGGGTTCGTGATCAGCTGCTTGCTGGGGGCTCCTCTGACGTCATCCTCTGGCTATTGATTCGCTATGCTTCTTCTATAGCTTATTTATTCACAATCCAAGCAGTTTCATTCCAGATTATACCTGAACAGCTATCGACCAGATATTCATTGGCCATCATCAGAGATTCATTGGTTCATGTACTGTATATGCAGGTGTGAAGATACAAATACAGGTACTTCTTCAATTGAGAGAATTTCCCGCATATCTGAATACTACTTCTTGAGCATTTTTCTCACACTCTGTCCCATGAAAACCCCACAAGCATACAAATTCTATCCTAAGAAAGCCTCAATGAAATGTGTTGAAAGAAACCAAGGCAAACATAGGCAGTACAGGTGATGCCCAGCAATCTGACACAAATCCATTTTGAGGTAAGAGTTGAATTGCAAAGCAGTCAAATTGTGAGACAATGTCAAATTTAATGTAGAAAACATAAAATTTCACATTTTGAGTTGCTCTGCAGGTCAAATGGTGGGGCAAGGGGTCAAATTGCAAGTCAATGTCCCAGCTGAACAGCCAAAGCCTATTGTGCTTTATGATCATGAGTATAGATGATTTTTCAACAAATAAAATCAGACCAGAAACATTCTCATGATTCAAGAGTGCAAAAAAGGGTAGCACAGTAAATTAGCTCTCTTGCTGTTGAGGAATTAATCAACCCAACATAAATAATTGAATCATAAAGCGCAGTGGAAGAAAAGGTAGGAAATAATAAGGCGGGCAATCAGCTGGTTTTTGGCTAGGAATATGTAATTAAGTGGGTACCTTGATTACATATCCCTAGTTTTGTCTGGTTTAATCACAGTCCACAATAAATCACAATCAAAACCAATACAAAAAATGATACATCACAATAAATTCAATGATTCAACACGCATTGATTAAAAACAATAAAATTTGTGCACACAAATTTAGGGTGCAATAATGCAATGATACAATTCAATCTGAAGAATTGGGGTTGGAATGTTTGGAGGAAGTTCACTGTAAGAGCTAATGTTAAGGAATGATTATTGGGAGTGGAAAAGTGCTGGGTTTTCATAGGATTTAGGCCAATGCTTCTGTCAGCTGACCTGACCAAAGCACTGGACTTTTTCCCTTGCCTTTGATTGGCTGGAGAAATGTGCATGGAAGAAGTCGTGCATCTGGGGAACTGATGCATGCACAAAGGAAAACAGGACCAGAATCCAGGTCCTGGAACCTGACGTCCCTGGGCCGGAGTTCTGGTTCCCCAACACTGGCTTCACAAATAGTAAGCAGTTCTCATAGGAGAAATAATGGCGCTCGGTATTTGCAATTTTTGGAGAAGCAACCTTTCTGCATGATGATTACCATCAAGAGACTGATGCATTTCAACAATGGGCAAAGGCAATTGAAACAGGATTTTGCAGTAAAGCAAGGAAGAAATGACACAAATCAATGTCTAAAAAACATGTTCCAGGAAATGATGAAACTTCGGTAAGCAAGTCAGCAAGTGCCACAAATTAGATTCAGCAATCAGTCGCTTTGTTCCAAATTATGATGAAATAAATGTATGATCACTAAGATAGAGCTTATTCAGTCCTGCACAATACTGTAAAAGCCTTTTTCTAGGTGCAAAGTTCATTCAGAGATCAGCCGCCTAACTTTAAAGACATATACTAAGTGCTGCCCCTTGCGCAATGAATCTTCATGCAAATAAAAAAATGTACGCAGATAGATTAGGAAAATTCAGCAAGACTATTTAATCATCTTAAAGAAAAATGATTCACTTGTTTTTTTCTTTTTTGAGACATTCATTCTGTACTTCGTGGGGACTTGGAGGGTGAATTCCATGATGTGCAGAAGTATTTTCAGCTGAATAAAAATGTCTTTATTCGCGATTGTTTTTCTGTTTAATTTGACTGGCTGATTCAATCACATTTCGCATGACTCATTCCTTCTGTTTGATCATTAAACAATTTCTTTCACATGATCATGTCACTGTTCCAGAATAAAAAGTTTCAAACAATTGTTGAAAGCTTCTCACTGGCTAACTAATTTTTCAGCAGTTAACATCTCGTTTTCATTTTAATCAAGAGTTGCATAAAAGTGTATGAGGGACTGAGCCAATAATTGTTAGATGCTCTCGAATATATCATTGCAGTGAGATGACTAATTTAGAAGAGATGTAAATTACAAACCCTGCTTAATGACTTTAAAATGATAAGGCTCCAGTAGGCATTATTAGAAATGACCAAAATTGAAAAAGGTGTTTTAATCTTGTAAATATTGTATTCAAATGATCCTGCTTGGAAATTCAAGCATAAAAACCAACATTCAAGATAATTTCAGTCATCATAAAAATGTATTAAAGGTTTTATCAACATTTTCAATTATACTGGAAAATGAAACAATACATACATTAAATGATAATATTATGGCACATGTTGCGCCATTTAAATCCTCAAGAATTGCCCACTAAAAAGTTCCGAGGAAAAAATCATCAAGTTCTCTACTGTATGATGTAAAACCTTGTTATACAGCATATACTGTTACAACAAAATTTTCAGTACAACAAACTTTTTCCGAGTCCCAGCCAAAGTCCAATAGAGTACATGTCACAATAATCTTGTCACAACAAACTCTCCAATTCCAAAATAACAAACTTTTTTCAGTGACATGTTAAGATTTTCTCAGTTAAAAATACCCAATGAAGGCAGGCTCAGTCTAAAAATTGTCATTCAAAATGTAACTGTGACTAGTTCTTGGGAAATAAATGGAATGTGGAATGAAATACACAAATTCTACAAATTCCACCTGAACATCCTCTCTCTCAAAATGTTTTGATTGGTTAGAAAAATAGGGGATTACATGAAAAAATTAACCCAAAAATTGTATGTTAAAACAGATTTGGATGCTTGTGAAACTGCTGATGCTTACAAAGTGTAAGCATTTTTTAACATCCACCTTTACAAATCTGTGAAGAAATGACTTATAAGTCCACAAAAAGTGCTAGTTTTGACCTGTTATTCAGAACACATTTTTTAATAAAATTTTAATTTATTTTTGAAGCCTTTTTTTAAACATGGAAAAAATCTGAAAATGCCACAAAAGGAAGAAAGGAATATCTTGAATATATGCAGGTTTAACTTCAAAAAATATCTCCAGCAAAATATGTTTTGGAAATTCATGCTACAACAAATTATTCAGCAGAACAAACTTTTGCTGAGGTCTCCACAGCAGGTGTTTGTGGTAACCAGATTTTACTGTGATATTAGATGCGAGGTAATTTTTATTTATTTTCTCAGAGATAGGCTGTGAAAATCATTTTGGCACGCGAAATAGGTATGCATAAATTCACCACTCAAACTCACTCGAGGTCGGGGCCATCGAATATCTCTGCTGAATCCATCATACCGAATCTTGCTCAGTCGCCAAATAAAAAATTGATCTCTGCACATCGACGTTCCAAGGTTTTATCAACGGAACTTAGCAGAGTTGTTTTTGTTTTGTTGTTTTGCTCGGATACTGCCAAAAATAAGAAGACTTATTCCCCTTGTGTATATATAGTGGGCACGAGACAGATCCCCTGAGACACCGAAACATTCAACCCATGCTGGAGCGAGGGGACGGGTTCGAGCAGGTGATCCATTTTCCAGCAGGGAACCCCTCATGGGTTCTCCGCCTGATGCACCTTCCCAAACCCCCGCAACCCAGACGCCCACGCGATGCACGCGATCTGGGTTCCACACAGAGAAACTGGAATGCAGGAGGGGTTTCTTTATAGTCTTCGATGAGTTGACCACCAAAATGAGGTTCAGCAGGTTCAGTTGACTTCAGCAAGCCACAAAAAAAATTACTGATAGTTACTCTGCTACTTGCCTGTATTTCATCCTGTACTTCAAAAATCTATAAATTTCAAACATGAAAAGAAGAAACTTTACAAACACTGTTGATCCCATTCGCATCAAAATTTTTTTGAAGATAAGGAGAACTTTTCATTCAACTTATGGAAGAATTATAGGGCTTACAGGATTATAATTGCAATTTGTGACGGGCAAAGATGAGTCTCATTTAGCATTTAATTGTTTACAGCAAATTCAACAGGGAATATGACTTTTTTGATAATTGTTGACCATTTCAGCCAGCATGATTGTGATTACAATTTTGGACAGCTAGAAAGTAGTGCATAAATTCATTGTGTAATGCATCAATTATTTTTTTGCCAAAAAAAGTCCGGAGAAATTCACAACTAATGTGATTAAAAATGAAGATATACTTTTGGTTTCTTTCAATAAAACCTGGTTGTTATAAAGCATTACTATATAGCTGAAACTTGTTTATAAATGTCTCCCCATGTAGTTTTGACATCAACCATAAGTAATTTTCTGTGCTTATTGCATTGTTAGGGACAGCAATACGTTATTTTCTATTTAGAATAGATCAACTTCTAAACCAATATATTTTGGTTTCCCCAATTATTTTTATCATCATTGGAAAAATGTCTACGCAATCATTTTAATTTCACAACACGCCCTTCAACATAAAAATCACTTTAATTTCGCCTAATTTTTTGGTTGAAATGTATCCTGACATGAGGCACACACAACCTTTTTTTCTGTGCTCAATCCTTTCAGTANCAATCATTTTAATTTCACAACACGCCCTTCAACATAAAAATCACTTTAATTTCGCCTAATTTTTTGGTTGAAATGTATCCTGACATGAGGCACACACAACCTTTTTTTCTGTGCTCAATCCTTTCAGTATTGAAGTCAAACCTTTCAATTTTGGATTAAATAAAACTGTATAAAAATTGAAAAAAAAGTCATATGAAAGGCAAATGAACAACATTTTCTTGTTGGGATTTAAACTGCTCAACCCTACCTTTGGAACTTTTCCTGTCGATTGATCCTGTGATTTGAATAGTAAAGTACGAGGGTGGAATGACATTTTAAATTTGGAACCGGGTACGGAATAAGTCTAATATTGTAGGGCAGATTTCCAAAAAATAAAAAATGCGCACGTTGGAATATTGTTTGACGTTTAAAATTTCCATTTGAATCAGATTGAGACTGATAACATAATTGTTGCCACCTGTTCTTATATCCAATAGTTGAATGCAGACAGACAGTTTTCCTCGAAAAGTTATTAACGAAATTCCTGGAAATTATCTTTCAGGTTTTCGTTTGCCACCGCGGCTGAAATTTCGAATTATTGGTGACTCGCCAGACTTTGGAGAAATCCCCATTTCGGGTTTCTGCTGTCTTTTCAGGTGAGCAGGAGAGATATTTTCCCAGGAGTTGTTGGGCCCAGTCTGGGTGATTCCAGGTATCGCGAAATCCCGCGGTTGGAGGGTTTCGCGGAAAAGCCGTCAGTCTATAATACCCGTGTGTTGTCGGTGCACGTTTTTGCTACCTGCCAAGGGTACTGCTGTATATACTCGGGTTTTTTTAAACGGCTCGAGAACCCCACGTGCCGGGAAGCCAGATACGGGAACGGGTCAAGAGCTCATGTTTCTTTCACACAAGTATTTTTCCGTGACTCATGCTTGAAAGGGAAAAAAAGTTTATAAATTCCCTTCAGAAATCTTCCGACTTTTCCTCTTGCATTTCCAAGAGCAAAAAATAAAATATTGATTATCAGACTGCTGAATTTCTTAAACGTTTATTTCTGTTATGTCTGTTGAAAAAAAATACATAAATCAAGTTTTTGTAATTTTCTTCGGAATGACGGCTGATTTTGAATTTATGGCCTTTCTTTGCGATCATTAGGGGCTTTTATAAAAGAAAAACACGGGAAAGCTGGCGTTTCTTTCAAATGCGGAAAAAATTGAATTTTTTCACAGGATTTATCTGTGGTCGCGGCAAACATTTTCCGAATTCCTCGACATTTTTGCAACGAGCTTAAAAAATATATATATATATATATATATATGTACTTATATACCGAACATAATTGAAGCTCAATTGCAAATGAGGCCTCTGCAAATTATTTTCTTGCAATCGTGTGAGTTTCTCTCATTTCCAAGTGCACGTACCACGACAAGAACTAGATGGTTTTTAAACTGCTGAACTTCGAGCTGTCTGTGGAAAAAAATAACCCCCGTTTTTTCAAGTTTCTTCCAAATGGCAGTTGATTTTAAAATTTATGTTCGACCTCTTTGGTCAGAATAGGTTTTTAAAAAGAAAAAAAAACACCCAATTTTGCGCGGTTTTCTTGAATCGGTTCAGAGAGTTCCCTAGAAAAATGTTAGAAATTTCTTGCCTCTTTCGCGAAAAGTAGGAAAAAATTACTGGCAATAATTGTAAGGTTTTACAAGTAAGAATTAGATTAATCAAGCCTTACACCTTGATTGCGGCTTTTAGCAGAGTTTTCAGGATTTAGAGTTTTCAAAATAGAGAAAAAATAAATCAGAACACGGCAATTGGCCGGGCGCAAACCGACCAGGATTTCTCCC